>JAEANM010007537.1:0-17653 GCA_017656035.1 Myanophis thanlyinensis | reverse complement strand
TTTTGCTGACATTAAGAAGGAGATTGTTTTTCAGACACCAGTTCTCTAGGTTCGTGATCTCTTCTAGGTAGGCTGTCCCATTGTTGTCAGAGATCAGGCCTACCACGATGGTGTCATCAGCAAACTTGATGATGGTAGTGGAGTTGGTAGTGGCCATGCAGTCATATGTGTATAGGGAATACAGTAGGGGGCTCAGGATGCAGCCCTGGGGTACTCCAATGTTGAGGATGAGTGAGGTTGAGACTCGTCCGCCCATCCTTACAGCCTGTGGTCTTCCAGTCAGGAAGTTGGAGATCCACCGGCATATAGGGGTGGGTTAAGTCCCAGGTGTTCCAACTTGACGGTGAGTATGGAGGGAATTATTGTGTTGAACGCGGAGCTGTAGTCTACAAAGAGCATCTTGACATAATTTTACAGTTGCCACAGTTCACTGAATCACTGCAGCTATTAAGTTAGTAACATGGTTGTTAAGTGAAACTGGCTTCCTCGTTGACTTGGCTTGTCAGAAGGTCACAAAAGGTGATCTCATAGCCCTGCAGCAATCATAAATATGAGTCAGTTGCCAAGTGTCTGTATTTTTATCATGTAACAATGGGGAATGCTGCAATGGTTGTAAGTGTGGGGGGGAAAAGTCCGTCACTTTTTTTAGGGCTGTGGTAACTTCCAGTGGTCATTAAATGAACTGTTGTAAGTCATAGGACTACCTGTAACCAAAATCTGACTGAGGTAGCTGCTCCATTTTATTTTATGTAGTTTTGGTTGTCTAGGAGAGATATACTTTGAGGTAAATGGGGTGTAATTCCAAAAAAGTGACTACATTGTTAATAGTCTGAGAGGATCTTTTGGTTGAAGGAGCCATGCCTCGGTTAAAATCTCCATGGATTTTAAACCCTAGCTAGAAAAATCTACTTCCCTATTTAAAAATAATTTCCTTGATTACTTGTTCATGAAAGGCTTACTTCCTTTACCTGTGTTGGTTCTTCTCCTCATTATAAGTACATATGTTAGGTTCTATGATAAAACATGTAATCCAAATCAGGTTGTAAATTTAAGAAAATATTTTTAAAGGGACAAGACAAGTCAGCCAAGCAGGACAAGACAAAAGGTGAAATTTATTATTTATCTTATTTATTTATCAATTTGATTTATATACCGCCCCCTTAGGAGACGCTATATTAAATATGATGGAGGTCATACAAGAAAACCGGCTTCTCTTGCCTTTGAGTTGGGCAGGAGCTGATGGCTGGGAGGCAAGTAGGGAGAGTCAGCTCTTGTGGTCAGAAATGGAGGGTCTGATCCTCTTTTTCCCCCTTGCAGATGCCTGAGCCTGGAAGCCGCCGTTGACAGGATGTTTGCTATGCACCCTCCCAACGCTTCTCAAGCACCTGCCATTCATCTAGTGAACAGTTCCTCCACAGGTCACACAGAGCTGGTGAAGACTCCCTCAAGTGCTCCTTCTCCTGCTGCCCCTATCTTCTCAATGACCTTGGGGGCAATCTCTAACATCGTGGCCTTGGTGATCCTAGTGCAATCCTACACCCGCTTCCGGCGTCGTTCCAAGGCCACATTCCTGCTTTTTGCCAGCAGTTTGGTTGTCACAGACCTAGCAGGCCATGTCATCCCAGGCTCCTTTGTGTTGCAACTGTATGCCACACGGCGTGGTTGGGCGGCCATGGATCCCTCTAGAGCTTTCTGCCAGTTCTTTGGTGCTTCCATGGTGTTCTTTGGACTATGCCCTCTCTTTCTGGGCTTCATGATGGCCGTGGAGCGCTGCATTGGCATCACTCGTCCTCTGCTTCATGCTGCAGTGGTCACGCCAGGACGGACAAAGCTTTCCTTGATAGGATTGTGGACCTTTGCTCTTGCTATTGCCTTGTTGCCTCTCTGCAGTTTTGGGAAATACGTTATACAGGCCCAAAACACTTGGTGTTTTATCAAGGTGCGAGAGGCAGAAGAATGGTCCGAGATAGCTTTTGCCCTGCTCTTCTCCCTTTTGGGGTTGGCCTCTCTGGTGGCTTCTCTCATCTGCAACACATTCAGTGGGTTCATTCTGGTGCGAGCTCGTCTCCGGGGTCAGCGCAAATGTGGTCGGCGGAGAGCCAAAGCTCATGACATCGAAATGGTTGTGCAGCTTGTGGGCATCATGGTGGTCTCCTGTATTTGTTGGAGTCCATTATTGGTGAGTAAAAAAACAAACAAACCAGAAAAGGGGCAATGGGAACAGGCAGCATATATTTTGAGGCACAAAATAAGTGGGAAGTTGGCATGCATCAAACAAACCACTCCCTAGTTCACAATAAAGTTGGAGTGAGAGGGGAGCGGTGTTCAGACTTTGAAAATGTTGTTGTTATACAATAAATGGACTATTGATCTACATTTTTCTTTCCTGGTCTGGTTTATTTTTTATTATCTGGCTATGGTTGTTCTATTACCATGGTGGCTAAAAATTACATTAAACTATACAGAGAGCATCAGATTGGGTAAACTTTAGAATAAAATGCCCTTTTGTGTTAGGGAGATTCTTGGAAATATGTTTATACAAAACACAGTACTTAGATTATGTAAGGAACTATTTGATTAGTGGGGAAATAATATTAAATGGAAAATTTCTTGAGGTTAAAACTTTGAATCAAATTCACATTATGCTTGGGTATAATAGCTCAAAGAACAAACCAAGCAATCACTCAATTGAATGTAGGAAGCCCTTATCAGCACACAAATAAAGGGCTGAGTTGTGAATGGTATATTTATTATGTGGGCCGAGCTAATGTGTACACAGAGTTAATACCTGTTTCTAAGTTCTTAGGGTCACTGGGGAAGAGTAGACCATAGAAACCTATTGTCTCGATATCTTGTTTTCTCATTTGCTGATGTCACATTGCTGCTCTTTTTCTCTCTGCTGTTCCCAGGTCATTGTCATCTTATCAGCGAGCAACTCTCATAAAGCTTTGAATTATGAACAACTGCTGTTCCTTGGTGTGCGCCTCGCCTCCTGGAACCAGATCCTGGACCCATGGGTATATATATTGTTGCGACGTGCAGTGCTGCGCAAACTCTTGGCCGTACTTCTAAGGCGCCCTGACCTCAAAACAACACACTTTGACCGCTGGGAGGCCAGCTCCTTCCAGAGCTCTGAGCGCAGCGTTGCTGCTGGTCGCATTTAATATTGGGTGGAGCAAACAAGATAATCAACTGATAGCACTTTGAACCTTCCTGGAATTCAGAATCCAGCAATCTTGGCTGCTTGCTGCTGCTGCTGCTGGTATAGGGAATACCACAGATAAATTTGCAGTTTTGAATCTTGGCAGCAAATAAGAAGTTCAGTATTTGAAGCAGCCTCCTGCCTGTTTCTGCCTTTCTTATGAGAGGGAGAGAGCGAGAGACAGATGCACGATCTTCTTGGAAGATATAATAATGAAGTTCTTTGGGAATAGACAAGGGCGTCCACAGAAAGGATGAGGGAGAGTAAATATACCACAATGCAAATATACCACAATACAAGTCATGACGCTCACGAATTCATTTTGATATGGTGGTTTCTATTGGACATCTATGGAGGAGACTTTTGCTCAGTGGTAAAGAATACATTATACATTCCTTATACTTCCCGTAAAGCGAAAGAGACCTCTGCTCTCAGATAGTCATCAGTATCAAGACAGCTCTTGACCAGGTAACTGAAAGCAGGCCAGTATGTTTTGATAGGAAAATGATGATTTAGTGCATCTTGAAAGCCATATGTCCTTCCTGATACAGACTGCACTGTGCATGATGAATAGCCTGGCAAATTGTTCATGCTATATTCCAAAGCTGAATATTGCTACCTGCGACTTTCTAACATAGTGCAAGAGCAACTTCTCAAGAGTGTGAATATTGCTCTTGTGGATCCTCAGGCGAGAAGACATCCCAGGTAGCCTCCTTCCTCAGATACTCAGTTCAGGTAGATCATCATCCTGCTGCACTTTCCTAGCCAGAGAGCAGCCATTCAAGTCCAATCCTGTCAGGGCAGGCTATTTAACATGCTGCCAGAAATGATATGGATATTTGGAGTCTATGATGCAGATTTTCCAATGTTGAGGCAGCTGCCTTACAGCAGCATGTAAAAGAATTTAATAGATCTAAAATTTGCTGCCCTGCTACACAAGGAATCTGATGCAAAGCATCGATTCGTCTCACCATCACTTACAGATCGCACAGCCATTGCAGTGGAGAAAACAAAGGCACGGGCTTACGGTTCAAGGTGGCCTTTAATTTAAACATGAATGTAGAAATTCTAGAGAACCCTTTCATGGGCATCGTGGAGATTTTAAAAAAAAAGGTTGAAAATATGATCTCAGGGGGCCTCCCAAATTCAAGAATTTTAAGAAAGAGCCTTTCAGAAGAGTAAGTAGACCCATAGCATTATTTCAACAGATTGTTGCCAATGGTCCTGCAAAATAACATCCTTGGGGAACTGGTGGGACTGACCCACAGACTGCAAGGGGATGCCTCCATCTGCTGCTCTACTCCAAGCTCTGGGAAGCTGTGAAGAACGGAGCAAGGACAATGGGAAAGTACCAAAATGATTGGTCTGTATGGGCTGGTTGTGGCACCGCCGTACCCTGTGGGAATCCTTAATCAGCACCAGGCACTCTACAATAAAGCACTTCATGGGGTAATTCTGGCCCTTCATGCTTTATGTTCTTCCATGTCCCTGACTTGCTTCACACGCTTGCTGTCAGCAGCCCGTGCCAGCCCAGCTAATCTAGTCAGCCTCGGGGTCTCATTTATTGTTCCATGCCTTTTGTTTTCATTCAGTGGCTGCTTATTGTTATCTGGCAGCTGGAGCATCAAAATCAAGCTCGCAGAATCCTAGTTGTGAAAGCTGGCAAACAAATGGGATCAAACAGCAGAAGGAAGACTATCACTGTTGTGGGAATTAGCTGTATAAAAGTGGTGAAGTTGGAGATCTGTTGCTCCAGGTTCAAGTTTTCTGCCCCAATCTTACACACTATTGCCCCACCAACCCTATCCTTCGGTATGTTTGTAAACGCACAGATGTTCTGCTGTGTCTCTGTACTATCAAGTGGGCGATGCTCACATGACACAGCTGCAGCTGAAATGGGTCTCTGCTGTCCATTGACCTTTTAATAAATTATTTATTTGTGTGCAACATTCTAAAGACCATGTTTGGTGGTATCTTGGCTGAAATTCCTTGGCTACACACAACACTGGTTAATCCATGCGCTATTTTTGCTTTTCCGTTGGATTGCCTAATGAATTTAAAAAAAAACATCCTTGAAACCATGAGTTGGGTGTTTAACTACACAAAACTGGTGGCAGCAAAAATTAGTGGTTCTGTATAACTTGACTGCCATTTAGTGGTTGTCTGAATCTCTGTAGTTGCTAGATATGTGCTAGAGCAGTGATGGTGAACCTTTCAGAGACCGAGTGCTCAAATTGCAAGGTGTGTGCACGCGTGTGCCAGAAACCCCGAAAACCAGCTGACCAGCGGGAGGCAGGGAATCGCAACACCAGCAGCTCTACAAAAGGCGATCTTTTGCTTTTATGAGCTTCTGTTTTTGTCATTTGTAAGGAGAGTTCTGTTTCCCTGCAAATGACGGCAAGAAAGGCCACGGAGAAACATGGTGGAGCTGAGCTGGGTGACGGCATGCATGCTCACAGAGGGCTCTGAATGCCACCTCTGGCACATGTGCCACAGATTGACCACCACCGTGCTAGAGGTTGAGAAAAAGGAATTGCTGTGAGAATCTCTATAGTAGCTGTAAACTATTTTAAAAGTTACACAAGGAGCCAAGGAAGGAGATTCCCTGCTGGGCAGATTATAGAAAGTACAAGATATATGGTGTTCGCTATACTGTTCCCATATACAGTATCTGAAGGCAAGATAAGAGGGAAAACATCCAGAGTAGAGTAAGAATTCCCAGTTGCAGGTAAACTGCGAGATACAGGCAACAATGTGCAGGCACATCCTTTGGAAACAGCCAGATGGCTGACAGTCTTTATACCCAGTGATAGAAATGCCCATCTGTCTCCCTCCCCTGAGCATGGTTTGCTCTCTGCGGCCTTTAGATGCATGCGCTTTCAGTTTATTGTACATTCAGAAGACTCTGTCACCTAATAACACAGACCAGAGTTTGTTGAAATCCACCTTATTTACTAGTCCAAAGGCTTTGCTGTGAGCTAAGAGGAGTCAAAGGGAACAGTTTGGACTGGCTTGCAAGCAGGGTTGGCAAACCCGCCCATCCTCCATTTCCTTGTGTTCTAAACTGGAAGCCAATACAAGAGCAGGCACTGGTGTGAAGCATTCTGCTGCATTTGTGGGCAGACGCCTGGTACGTGGGAAGCTTTAATCCCGCATCTGAGCTCGCTTCCTGATTGTTATGGAAAGCAAAATGCTAGAACAGATGGACCAATCAACCAGTCTGATGTATAACGGTTACCGCCTCATGACAGCTGCTTAAGCTTTGTCTCCCCCTTCTGACTACCACAGGTACTGCTTTAGTCTTCAAAGAAAAAAAAACCAAACCAAGAATGGAAAAACCAAGGGATTCCTGGCCACAGCTAAGCCAGACGGAAAAGGAATTAGCACTCAACATTACCCATCAAAATGAAGCATGGGGTTTTCTTGTGTTGAGTAGCGCAGATCTGCAAGGAGGAGGGCAGGGTTTAGGGCCTCAAGCATCAGTCAGTCCTTACATTAAAGAACACAATAATATAAGCACACAGGACCATCCACTCCACCATAAGGAGGGTGCGTTTCCTGTACAATCAGTTATAGAGGTCGTCTTCCCCCTCCTCCTGGAAGAGGCTTCCTTGCCCGCTGTTGCTGCCACTGCTGCCCCCTCCACCACTGGTCTGCTTGCCCGATGGAAACCTGTTGGGGGGGAGGAAAAGGGAGGAGAGCTGGTTCAGTTCAGGAGAAACCGTGAATTATTCACTCTACTGAATGAATGGACATCTTAACGGGAACCAGCTACGCATTATCACAGCGTTCAAGTGCAACCGGTTGTTCAGGAATGTGGATTAATAAAAGGGTTGCGGTCACACTTGGATGCATGCTGCATTTTTAAAAAGCACAACATCCAACGGATGGATATGGTTCTTGATATGAAAATAAAATTTAAAAATCCCATGCAGTTTAGTACTGCACAAACATACCAAAGTATTAACTTTATATCCCTCTTAAAAAATAATTGTTTTTTTAAAGTTCGTCTTTAAATAGATTTATATCCCACCTTTCATTCAGGGAAATTGGGTGGGAATAGGAAATTGAAATAGCTGACATCCTGACTGCACTTTTACATACCGCTGCATTTTGTTGTTCTGTCTATAGCATTTTATAAATTATTTCGGGACCTCTGATACCACCTAAATTTAATGAATTAAATTGTATGGGTCTTCTTGGGAGAAAGTCAAGGATGCAAATTCCCCCAGCTGCACCCCCTACCCCCAGTGCTATGGTACCTTTATTTGTTTGGGGATAGAAGAAGCGCAAATGTCTTCTAACGGTACCTGAAGTTGCCGAAACCACGGCTCTGCTGTAACGTCTGAGCGAACATCTCGTATTTGCGTATGTCATTATCGCTAACTGAACGGCGTGCAAAGCGCATTGCTTCTTCAAAGTGATCCCGCCGAATCTCTGGCACTGGGTCATAATCATCATCCTGTTACACAGGAGAAAAAGCTGTCGGGCACACTGTAGCCCCAAGGTGGAGAACACACCTTTTAAGAAGAGAGCTGGAGATAAGGGAAGGAATCGGGTCTGGTTTTCAAAGGAAAACACTGTGTCCCTACCATGGCAGCGCACTTCTGTCGCTGGCGTTCCCGCTCTGCCTTGATCTCCATCTCAATGGCCTCACGGATGGCAAGCTTGCAGGCACGCTGACAGATTTCGGTGAGGTCGGCACCAGAGAAGCCATGTGTGATCTTAGCTAGATAATTCAAGTCAACATCCTGTTGGGAAAAGATATACAAGGTAAAGTATAACCTGCCCAAGTTGGCAAAATGAGACAAAAATGAGACATCAATGCTGAGGGCCAGCAAAAATGTGTTTAAGGAGTTAAACCAATTAACTCAGCCTTCCATGGTGAATCAGCATAAAAGGCGGGGGAGCCATTGCTCCATTTTCTGTACTGGAGCAATTTGGTCTTGTCCATAGAATGAGCAGCGATAGCAACAGCACTTAGACTTATATACCGCTTCACATCGCTTTACAGCCCTTTCTAAGCAGTTTACAATGTTCAGCATATTTCCCCCAACAAACTGGATCCTCATTTTACCGACCTCAGAAGGATGGAAGGCTGAGTCAACCTTGAGCTTGTCCAGATCAAACTCCTGGCAGTGGGCAGAGTTAGCTTGTAATACAGCAGTCTAACCACTGTGTCACTTCTGCCATCTTGTTCCTCACTTTGACACTAGAGAACTTCAGGGAAGACTAAGCCACACACACCCTCTAAAGATTGTCACGATCAGTCCTCCTCTACTGGATGAGTGACACCTGGACCTTGACATCTATTGATGATTTGCTTTTACATGCCTGTTTTTTTGCCTGCTTTGACTGACCTTGGCAACTGGTGATTTTCGCAAGTTGGCTTGGAGGATAGCTACGCGAGACTTTTCATCAGGTAATGGGATGTAGATGAGCTGGTCCAGACGTCCTGGACGGAGGATGGCTGGGTCAATGATGTCTGGTCTGAAAAGATTTAGCAAAGAGACAACAGCAAGCTCCATGGGTTGCTTTTCCCCTAGGATGGCTTCAGCATCTCAACTCAGATGCTTCTTTGACAGGAATGCAGCTCTATAGCAGGAGTGGGTGTGACTAGGGATCGAAGGGGCAGAAGACTGCCAAGTTGGTGAGACTATATTCCGTGGAGAGTGGGGGAGCGGTGCTACAGCCTTTGCAGGGAGTTTTGTTTTCAACTATAGTAAGTTAATACTGAACTGTAGAGTTGATACTACAGTTTTCCTGAATTTGTTATCTCAAACACAAGATTCAAACTACCAGGTTGGAGAAATTACAGCCAAAGGTGTGGCTATTAAATCAGATATGGAGGTCACATGTCACCCTGGAGACTTGTTTCCAAAGAAGAGGTCCTGATTTAACTTTTTCTCAGTGGCCTCTTACTTCAGTCCAGTCTGAATGACCAGTTGAGTAAAAGGGACCCTGGAGGAGGAATAGCTAAACTGGCAACAGGACAAAGAGGTGGGTGTTACCCATGCATTTCCACAGCCCGTAGAACTGGACCTCCCTTTCTTTAAACTCTCACCTATTGGTGGCACCTATAATAAATACGGTCTTTTTGTTGGTCATGCCATCCATTTCTGTGAGGATCTGGTTGATGACACGGTCAGCTGCACCCCCACCATCCCCTGCTCCACCACCTCGGGCCTTGGCAATGGAGTCCAGCTCATCAAAAAACAGGATACAGGGAGCAGCCTGGCGGGCCTGGGGAACAAAGGGACCAATACGAGTTAGATAACAAAATAGAAGACTGGCAAAGTATGTGTCTTGTGTTCTAAGGCCTTCCGCCTTTCCAGATTAATGAATTTCAATTGTGATGCCTGAATTACAGGACTACCCTTTGGTAAAGTGAAGGTTAGACTGAATAGTCCCAATGGACCATGAAAAACTATTTTAAACCAGTGTCCTGAGACAATGAATTGTGAATGGTGGGCAGCTACTAAAAATGGGATGTCTACCCCATAGTATATTCCCCAATGGCTTCCTTTAATAAAAGCTCTGGAATTGGTGCCATAATTCTACAGCATATTTAGAAATTCAAAATAAAGTGGGAGCTCATTCTAACCTCTTTTGCTTTTTCATTTTCTCCTATGGGTGGCTGGACCTCACCGGAGGCAAGATCTGGCCACTTTTGTCTGGCTTCAAGCTAAGCAAGGTTGCATTAGTTAATATTTGGATGGGGGACTTCCAGGGAATACCAACGTTGTGGATTACTTTGGAGGGTAAAACAAAAATTCATGAAAGATGATGGCAACCATTTCTATATGGTTACTGCAGGCACATCTGGATGAAGCCACCAGAACAAGAGCTCACTTTGACATTATGGGTGACTGGGAAATAGACGATGCCTTCAGTTCCTGCCCTAATAGTCAGCCCTTCTCCTCCCACCCCCCCACACCCCTGGGTCAACTTTGTACTCTGTACCTTGTCAAAAACATCACGGACGTTGGCCTCACTCTCTCCAAACCACATGGTGAGTAGCTCAGGACCCTTGATGGAGACAAAGTTGGCCTGGCATTCGTTTGCAATGGCCTTTGCCAAGAGGGTCTTGCCACAGCCAGGGGGCCCATAGAACAGCACACCTCGTGAAGGTGTCATTCCAAACTTCAGGAACTTGTCCGGATACTCCACTGGGAACTGATGAAGACAAAAGAGAAAAGAATTAAGAAACCTGAGCCATTTGCCTTATAAAAGTCAGTACTACATCTGCTTGAAAAACTACATTCTGACTTTTCTTCATTGTCTGGGTTGTAAAGACCAGCTAAAGAGAATAGATTGACCCCCATTTTCTGTCTTCACTGCCTATGCAATATGCACACCACCCATTATTAATCTGGAACAGGGATGGACCATAAAAAAATCTCACTGCCATGGGAGACAATCACATTATCTGGGGACACACTTAATGGAGTTTATATTTGAATTCCTCTTATGGCTGAACACTGGCCATGCTGGCTGGAGGTGACAGGTGGGAAAGCCCAGAAGTTTTCTAAAGGTGCCAGAGGTCTGTGTTAAAAAGCAAGAGGACTTTTTAACAGAAAATGTAGCTGACCAACACTCTTCCCTTTGGTTTATAGCTGATCTCAAATACACACACACACACACACATATCTGCATGTGAACATAATATATGTTTTATATTTATAGAAGCAGTATCAAGGATGCCTGTGATGAAAATAGTTCTGTCAGTGTCCTCCAAGGATTAACCACCAAACCTTATGTTCATTGTTGTTAGAGAGGAGAACTGACAAGGGCACAACTTTTATAATTCTGGTTAAGCTTCCAATCTGAAAGCAATCTGCATCACCTTATTATCCCCACATCATCTCTTAATATATCAAAACAAGCAAAATTCTTGTCTGCTTTTTTTGCCCAGAGCAGAGATGGATTGCAGAAATTGTGTATAAATACTGTGGTGTGAGGATGTGTAAAATTCAGCAGTGGAATTTTCTAGAGAATTCTAACATGTTCTGTTTGCCCATTTCAGAGCTTAAGTTTAGGAAATTTAGTTTCAAATGATAATGCCCTGGAATGGCATAATCCAAAAGAAATTTGGCATGCTCCATGTTTTTCAGAATGTTCCATTTCTGAATCACTGAATTTTGCTTATCTCAGTGGTGATATATTTGATTGCAGTTGGCCTTGATTTTATAACCAAGAGGCCAGTTCAAAGGAAGAGCTGAAAGGGGATTTCAAGGTTAAATGATCCAACATGCTGTTCAGAAAAGACTATAAAATAGAACAGTGCTGACAGATCTGTTCATTTCCTGCTGAAATATTACTTTTTGGTTCCTAGAAATGTATGCATGAATTTTTCCAATCGCTAAAGGAGGCCACTGCATTACTGTAACTTGGAGCTACTCTTTAAGCCACAAGAGCTCTCATTAATGGCAATGCACTATAACGTGCTTTCAACTGAATTAATTTCCTGCAGGTTCTCTTAGCCCTCCATTTTGGAACTTTTCCTTCCCTGGCCTTGATTTACCAGAATGGATGAACTATTACAAGTGAGACACACTGAGATCTTTCACAAGGATTGTACCTCAGCATAGATAACATATTTGCGCTGTCTTTTACCTTTTTATCCTATGCCCGTGATGGCGAACCTATGGCACGGGTGCCACAAGTGGCACGCAGAGCCATCTTGCTGGGCACACAAGCTGTCAGCCAACTTACCTCCAGCTGAGCATGCTCATGCGATTGCACATGCACGCATGCATGATTGCAAAGACCCAGCTGGTCTTCGGGTGTCCGCTGTGCATTCGTGCAATTATAGCAGGAAATCAGCTGGTTTTTGGAGCTACATTGTGCATGCAGCGCATGTGCATTGCACATGCGAAAGTTGCATGCATGCGCAGATGATGCGGTTGCACATGCAGCGCACATGGATGAGCCGCAAGCAAGTGCGAGTGGCACACGCAAAGCACGTACTTTTCGGCACTCGGTAAGTAAAAGGTTCACCAGCACTGTCCTATACAGACATGATTATACATCCATTATATTCTGATGTGTTTGCACTACTTGTGTGAATGACTGACCTGCACCAGTTCTTGTAGCTCACGTTTTACTTCCTGCAAGCCCCCAATGTCATCCCAGCAGACCTGCGGCACTTCCACTACGGTCTCCCGTAGAGCAGAGGGGTTGCTCTGGCCAAGGGCCCACTGGAAAGCAGAAAGGGTGCCAAGGTTACCTCGGCAGTTCATAGGATCGCACAAAACACTGAGATCAGTGACTGCCCCCAAGAGAGTTCATCGTTTTGCTCATCTTTCATTCCTGTAATTAAGCCTAACATCCCATGAGGCTAGACAACAGGCCCATTCAAAATAAAAAGTTGCATTAACAGAAGGATGGAATCAAGCTCACACGAGGTACTAATATCACTCTAAAAAGCTTTAGCAAGACCGCATCTAAAATGCAGGTTCCAGTTTGGGTCAGCACACTATAAAAAAGATGTTGAGAGTCTAGAAAGAGTGCAGAGATGCAGAGCCACAAAGATGCTGTCAGGGTTCCACAGAACTTCAGCAACGCAATCAGAACTCCAAAGAGACAAAGGTCCCTTAGAATAAGATTTTATTGAAGACATTGTATTGGCACAGCTGGAGAAATCCTGAATCTGAAATTCCCGGGCTTTCTCCACCCAAGTAAAGTGAAAGTTCCTCCCCACTAATTATCACGTCCATTCGAAGAGACCTCAAAGCTCCTCTCCGTAGCCAGCCCCCACCAGGTGCTAACGGACCAGCGAATATTCTCATGAGAAATATTTAGAAAGAATGCGAAAGAGATAACAGCCTCCGAGTTGGTTCTATTAAACTTCCACTTCCTGAACTGCTCAACCTTGCTTAGAATGTGTCAGACTAAAAGGACTACTGTAATAATTGCAAAAATACAGACTAATAAATTCCCAGCATATAATTTTCCTTTTAGGCTTGACAGATTCCTGAAGGCTAAAACATAAGAAGCATGGTTACAGGAACTGGGCATGGCTAGTCTAGTAAAGAGAAGGACCAGTGGAGACATGATAGCAGCGTTCCAATATATGATGGGCTGTCACAGAGAAGAGGGTTGTGATTGGGGTTTTGTAGCCAAAACAATAAAGTTTTCCTGTGGGAACCGAGGACATTCTCACAGGTGGCTGGCCAAAGGAGGAGCAAGTAACCAGAGCCCAAAGACGTTATGAAGACTTTGGATAACTGCTGCCATTTGGTTTGAGAACTATGGGAAGAAAGAAGCACCTGAAACTGGATGGGGAGTGGGGGAGCCATGACAGTAGCTATAGCCTTCGAAAGTTATACACTCCTATGAAAGCCAGGTACCAAATCTGTAATAGAACTGAAGGTATCTTGGAAAGCACCCTGAGAATAAACATCCTTCAGATGGGAAAATAAATATGGAATATCACGTCCACTTACAGAGACTGCATCTGACTCAGCTGGCAAAAGTAACAAAAGCATTGGTTTCCAAATTATAACTAATTCAGGTCAAGCAAATCGGAAAGCCTTTGAGACTTAGAGCTGAATAACTGCTGTTCAAAAATGATTCCACAGTTCCCAATATTGTTTCAAAAGGATGGGAGAAAAGATATAATGGAAAAGTGGAGTTTTTACTACATTCTTACTTTTCTCTTTTTCTTCTTTCTTTTTTCCTGCACTCTTTACTCCTCTCTATTATCTTTTCATTTAGTTTGTATTAGATTTTACTATTATAATCCAAATATATAATAGAGTGTATAGATAGAAGAACCATGCGTGTGCCTGCTACAGATGTGTCAGATCAATAACAAAGTTATTCCAACACAAGAATAACAAGACACACACTACCAATTAAATCAAATCCTAAACATCTGCACTTTGAACAAACACAGTTGGAAGCTTATTTAGTAATTAGAAAGAAAATGGTCTTTGCAAAAATCAAAGTTGTGTATACTTAGGAAAATGTTGAGTCCATTTGTCTGTAATCAGTTTTTAAGGCTGTGTTAAAAAGCAGAAATGTAATAAATACGTAACACTGCAAGGAAAGGGCTGGAGGAGTAAGACTGCAATCTTCTCCATATTTGGGGCAGAGTGTTCAGGGATTAGTTTTCCTGAAAAACTGGGCTCTGTTGACAGGAACTAAAATGCAAATTGTTATAGAAAAATGAATTTAGCTATTGGATGCCCAGAACCGGCCTACCTGGAAATCATCCATGGTGACAGCCATAGCATTAAGGATGTCAGCATCGATTGTATCGTCCTCCAGGTCAATGACACTCATCTTCTTACGGATTGCTTGGAGTGCTGCCTCGGAGCACAGTGCTGCCAGATCAGCACCCACATGACCATGGGTCTCATTGGCCACCTGCAACCAGTCCAAGAAAATCAGAACATTTAATGGAGGAAACCAGGGAGAGACTCCCACGGCCTACCTTTATTTGATCACATTGGTATAACTCCTAATCTCATATAGTAACTCTGGGTAGCATGCATAATAATAGAAGGTATATAAAAGGGATATAAAAGGCATCGAAACAATTAATTTAAATTAAAATAAATACCAGATAAAAACAAATTTATAAAACGGCAGGAAAAGAGTGCATTCCATTAGCCATCATGCTACCATCTAACAAGCCCCACTCTATCATGGGATGCCCAAGCCCCCCCCCCCCTCAAGTATCTTGGAATTCTGTTGCTAAAAATTCAGAGGAAATATGGCTCTTTGATTGTGGTGGTACTGCTTTATTTTAGGAGTAGAACGGGGGACAAATCACAACTCTAAAAGGCAACGGTCAAGTTTATGTGAAACTTGCAACTGCTGTCATTGATCTGTGACTTCTTCTTAAGATAGCATGTTTGAATATATTTTCATTCTCCTCACTCTTCATTTTTTGCAAAATAATGTAACAACATAAAAATGATGAGGCAACTCTGATATCCCCATCCTTTTGCAATTTTGTTTGAATGTATCTTTCCTAATTCCCATAACCCAATTTTATTCCAGCCAACTTAATGAGATACTCATTTGGCCTGTGTACCCTAATCAAGCTAATGTAATCATGGCCTTAGTCCCAGAATCCAAAACGGTTGCATGTTTAGTTTTCTAACTAATGGAATGCTGCCAGTGGTTAACAATGTAGCTTTTACAATTTACTAATTGTTCCCAAAATAAATGATATAAGTATGGGTGTTCAGATATGTAGCTAGTCTTACATGTCCATGATCAATAAACTCAGTCAAAAGAAACTACAACGTGAGTGCCTTCTGAATAAAATTACCAAGAAAAGTTATTGGATCAAGGAATCAAGGAATCCTTAACATTTGTACAGTAGATATTTAGGAAGTATCAAGGAATCCTTAACATTTGTACAGTAGATATTTAGATATGTAGCCCTAATTCATAGAATAAACTGAATGAAGTGCAATTTTGCTTATCCTTACTCCTTAAAACACTTTATTCTTTGTACTTACCCTCTCCAGGTCCACATCATCAGCCAGCTTCATGTTCTTGGTATGTATCTGTAAGATTTCCAGTCTTCCCACTGAATCTGGAATTCCAATGTCAATTTCTCGATCAAACCGACCTGCAGAAAAGCAGTGAATAAACAATTCCGTCCAGTCCTGAATATATACTTTGTCCACACAACTATCATGTTTCAGATATATCAGGCATTAACTGGCATGCTGACCGATGAAAAGAGATGATGCCTGCTTGTTCCCAATATACTCGAAAGCTCATAGAACCTGGGAAAAAATGGTATTGTTAGATAAACAAAGAGGTGGAGAGAATGCAGTCCCCAAATGCAGAAGGCTTACCTTCTTTTTGTTTAATAAGCTAAGCATCACTGACCAAAGACCAAAGGCATTTTTTTAGCTAATAGCGAAAAGCAACTTGTGATTTTGATACATGATATCATTATGAATGGCATACAAGATCAGATCTCAGACAAGAGAAAGGAAATCCTGTGGCATTTTCTTACCAAATCGACGTAAAGCAGGATCAATACTGTTTGGTCTGTTAGTGGCAGCCATAACTATGACATGAGAGCGTTGCTTCAGGCCATCCATGAGGGTCAGGAGTTGGGAAACAATCCGGCGTTCCACTTCCCCATGTGTCTGAAATGGGAGCACAAAGAAGAATCATAGAAGAAGATGCTCAAATATCAGCCAACAGTTCCCCCTCCTAGAGGAGCCAACTTCCTAGATTTCAGAGTGGGAGCACAGCACCTCCTAGTGGAAGAACTGCATGAGACTGTTACTGGAAGTAAGAAAGGAACAATGGCTTGGAAAGTATGAGATGCATTATTTGAAATATTGCCTTATTTGGATATTGGATTTAAACAAGTTCAACTTCCTGCTCAGCCAAGAAACTCATTGGATGACCTTGGGCCATCACTGTCTCCCAGTACAACTAATTATAATCAGAGAATTGTGAAAATAAAACACGGGGACAGAAAACCATGTATAAACACCTCCTGAACAGGAAAGATACAATACATTAAATATTCATACATTCATTTATAAATCAATTTTGTTTAGCAGCACCTTGCCCACTGACCACAAATTCCAGCAAATGTCTTGTTAGCTCTTCTATATTATGACTTTAGATGGCATCACACTAAGGCAGCACTTATTCTCAACACTTAACAGGTTAAACATTTCTACTACCCCAGCCCTGCATTATCAACCCCTTCATCATGGCGTGAATTTTATTTCATACTGCCCTCTTCTCTCCTAGATAGGTTTTCTGCGCTCTCTAACTTTATTGTGTGTGCAGTAGCCCCGCCTGCTTTTTTGTATAACTCACCAAGGAAAAAGATGCATTATTGCTCAGAAGACTAGATTGACACATTTCCTTGCTGAGGAAAGAGATCAGGGCTTTGTACAAATCAATGTTTCACCCATTGATGAAATCTTGTCGTCTTTGAGACTACTCTCTGTACTGAAACATCTCTACCAACATCTGAGGTGCGAGCAAATGAATGGACCAATTTGGAGATCAGTCGCAGAGACTGTGAATGTTTCTTTGAGACTTCTCTTTGCTTTCCAAAAGTCATTCCTTACCTTCTCCCTCTTAGGAGCAATAGCATCTAGCTCATCAATAAAGATAATAGCTGGAGCATTCTTCTCAGCCTCTTCAAAGGCTTTACGTAAGTTGCTCTCAGATTCCCCAGCCAACTTGCTCATAATCTCTGGGCCTGAAAAGAAGCAAGACAGAATATGAATAGAAGGACTCCAGGGCTCTTCAATAACCATCAGGGGTTCTTAAAGGAGTCCCA
Organism: Myanophis thanlyinensis; assembly: GCA_017656035.1. NCBI lineage: Eukaryota > Metazoa > Chordata > Lepidosauria > Squamata > Homalopsidae > Myanophis > Myanophis thanlyinensis. The sequence goes on along the minus strand of JAEANM010007537.1, from coordinate 164 downwards.
GTGGGCTATCTGTTTTTAGGATTGCCGCTTCTGCTCTTTCTCGTTTGGTCATTGTCCAGAGTTGTAAACTTCATTGCACTGGTTCCCATTACAGTGGTACCTCTACTTACGAAATTAATCCGTTCCAAAAGCCGTTTCGTAACTGGAAAATTTCGTAAGTAGAG
>JAEANM010007536.1:0-17654 GCA_017656035.1 Myanophis thanlyinensis | reverse complement strand
ATGCAGGAGGAAGTTATTAAGAAAATTATGGACTGTGCAGAAATGAGTAAATTGACATTTGAAATTAGAGAACAAGACGATAAACAATTTTATAGAATATGGGATTTATTTTACCGATGGTTAGATGAAAAGATATAGTTATTGAAATATGTTATTTTTTTATAAATAAGACCAATACAATGATATAGATTACAAATATAAAAGTATATAACCACTGGTTGAACATAGAACTTTAAACATTGAGAATTATCTTGTGTAAAATGATGCAATAATAGATTAGTCAAAAGAATATCAATAATTGGTGAGATATGAACATACATTAAGGTAAACAAAGTGATAACTTATATATAATTATAAGTGAAGACTATGAAAGAATGGCACAAAAAATTGTAACCAACTGACACACTGTAAGCATAGAATTGGATAGTTTTTTTTATACGTTTTTATGTTTTGTTTGTTTGTGTATGTTTATTTGTGTATGTTTGTTTAAAAATAAAAACATTAAAAAGAAATGGTCAAAGGCATGAAGATTTCATTCAAAAAAGGAAACAAAATCTGATAAAATAAACACCACTCCCCACATCATTATCCAAATACTTTGGGTTTTCCCAAGAATCCTATTAAGTAGAGGATTCTACTTAATTCTACCTGCAATGGCCAAGTCTTCCCACTCATCCATTCATGTTATTCCCCCACCTGGGGTTATAAGCAATTTGATATATATCCTTATCAAGCTCATGTAGGCAATCCAAGCTCACTATCAAAACACAGTCTGAGCTTTGTTCCCGGCTTTGGTCATGCAAAGCTCATATGGCTTGACTTGACCAGGAAAGTAGGATACATTTGGACATATAGGCAAGGCAGGAGATTTTCAAAATTTCTTTTGCGGGGGATGTGCCTGCACAAGTCTGAAAACCCTGGGATATATAAATAAAATGTAATTAGTAAGAGTAAATAGTCAGTATTTCCTTTTTTTGCATTTCTACTAAGGTTAAAATTGCATGCCCAAAGGTTTTTGCCCAAAACAGACTTAATTGATTGGTGCAATAATCTTGTTGTGGTTATGATGTAGAATATCCATATTCACAAAGGTAACTGTCAGTCATTAAGTGATAGCAGTAACATTAACTCTGATCATGTGATGTGGAAAAGTGTATTGAGATAGCTGAAACAAATGGAGATAATTAACTGGTGCATGAAATTCATTGAAAAGAACACAAGCCAAATGGTCTATCTGTTTCTTACTCATTCTAAACTCTAATAAACTCAGTTTGTTTTATTCATTGGAGTAGTAGAGATCATCATTGCTATACAATGAACAAAATACATATGCCAAAATCTTGAAAAGAAAAGAATAAAGGCTAAAAAAAAAATCATGTTTCTAATCTTTCCCAATGTTTAAAAATCCTTTATTCTAGTAGCTTTTTAAAAAATAAATGTGGAGGGATTTGCGGTAAAAATTGCTTCCACTGCTTTGCTTTCTTGATTTTAACACTTCTAGTACAGGTCATTCTTACCAACTGTGATAAGAACTGGAACAAATCACTACAAATCATTAAGTTGATGTCATGCAGAGATGAAATTCAGCCGGTTCGCACTGGTTCTACAGAACCGGTTATTAAAAGAAATCTCCTTTTATTTTTTTCCCACTTTGCAAGGTTATTCCTATGTAAAGATTAACTTGACAGGGTTAATTCTATAAATAAGGCAGTTGTTTCTAGCTTAATCTTTATTGCCTTACTCACAGAAACTGCCTCTCCCCTTATTACACTGTAACTTTGCTGAAGTTTAATTCTGTGCTTGGTGATGTTTAATCCTGTGGCCATGCCCACAGAACTGGTAGTAAAAAAAATTGAATTTCACCACTGATGTCATGTGATGGTAACTTGCAACTTCCTGCTGGCTTCCCATTTTTACCTGTTGGGATCTAATTGTGAAGGTTGCAATGGCAAAACAGGTGACCATAGGACATTTTGACAATTGCAATTGTGCAGTAGTTGCAAAACACTTAAATCACCCTTATGAAAATGTGGGGATGCTGCAATGGGTGTAAATTCAAGGGATGACCATAAACCTACTTTTTCAGCACCACAGTAAGTTTGAACAACTGCTGAACAATGCAGTTAGTAAGTGAAGAGTACTGTGCATTTCAGAAAGGTGTTGTCTTTCTGCCTTTATATATAGAAAATACTATAGATATTAACAAACTATAACTGAAAGGGGTATCAGTAAAATAATTGTATAAAAAGGCAAATATATTTAGAATTTCATTAAAAATTGAAAATTGTAATTCATCCATTTCCTAGCAACTTCTTCATTCCTCTAGTGGCTGCATAATAGACGTAAAGTCCTTTTAAGAATAACTTGCATCCAATAGAGATTTGTAATATTCCCTTAGGAGATCACTCTGCATTCTTCTCTATTAAAACAGAGCTAAGCTTTATTAAATACATAGTATATATTTTATAATGTTTTTCTTCCTATCATTCTTTATCAGAATAATACTTGATGATCAGTTGCTTTGCTGGACCTTGCTGATCTAATTAAACATTGCATATAAACACTGTTTTTCAAATTGCTCTTTATGCTTATGATACTGTAAAATGCAAAAGTATGTAATAAAATTCCATAGATATAATGAAAAATACATATATAATAAAAACATAAAGAACTACCTTTATATGTAAAGTGGGACTGTTTTGAGGGGGCATAGAAGCTTAGTTCTTCCTTTGCACTCCTGTGATGAAGACCTCATATTTGTATTAGAAGCATTTGCTTATACATCTCAGTTAGGTTCCCAGAGAACTTTCATCTGAAGTTTATTTTAATTCCAGTAGTTATAAATTTAAAGTAAGAAAATCGAATTTCCTTATTTTATTGAATATGAGCATTTAGCATTCACCTTATTCAATATTATGATGGCAATAAATAAATATCATTTTAGTTTCCCCGTTTAGCACAACAGACAAGACAATAGAAAAACATTTGGTCCCCTTTAATTTACTCAGTTCAGAAAATCCTTCATTTCCTACTTTCCTTCAGAAGAAGAAATTCTCTGTCCGTTGTTCCTTTTAGAAAGAATCATCCATGTTCACTGTCTTGATCATAGCAACCAGATTTTCCCCTGTAGTTACTTGCAAAGAATGATCAATTGTCATACAGTAGTCTGTTGACAACAACACAATATTGTACTCAAGTTACCATGCTTGATTATGTGCCATCAAATCATGTTCAACTCCTAACAGCCACATAGATAGATTTTCTCTTGATGAGCTATCCCTAACCTGGCCTTTCAGGTATTCCAATGGTGCACCCATCACCATTATACTGTAATTGAATGGATTATTTTTCTGCTAGTCATCTCGTCTTCTCTTTAAGTAGGACAAAGTTATCTTTTCTGTAGTCCAAATTACAGGAGGATAGAGTTACCCCATGTTGCTGCAGCTACATGGATGCTTAACTCTTTTTTTTTAAAGTAAACAAGTGTGACCAGCTCTTCTTACAAGACTGATTGCATTTCCCTTTACTTAAACATTGTCTGTGAGATACTTCCTATTTTTCAGGTTCGGTTTCAGTCTCTGCAACTGGTTCTTTAAAGTTAGGTTTAACCTCCCTTGTCTCATTAGAATACCAAGTAGACATGAGCAGTTATTTTTTTTCTTCTTTCCCTTTCTGATTTCTTGTATTATTGTCTGAGCAAAGTGATTCCAATTATACCCAGTATGAGAAGGAATTTTGTCAGAAAGAGAAATATAACATTTATAATAAATTTATTAGCTCCTACCACAATAAATTAAAGTTTGAGTCTATTTCAATTAAGCCCAAACCAAAAACAAGAGCAAAGTAATTGTACAGAATCAGCAGATCAAACTTGTATAACCATGCAGCTTTACAATTACATTTCCTTATCTCCAGGAAACAGGCCTTGAGGTAAGCAAAATAAATAAACATTATCTGAACACATTCTGTAGCTCTCCTAAATCCTTTGTTCATTTTTGCCTATTTCATTGGCCTTCTATTCTGGTAGAGAAACACCAGCTGTATCAAAGATGTCCTTCTTGAGCATCCATCTTTTCTCAGCATTGTTTGATCCTTCATGCTATCCCTTTCCTAGATTATCATGCACCCTATTTTATTTGTAAAAAAGAATTTATCACCTTTTTCCAGATTATCACAGGCCCCTGGCAACAACAACTTCTACAATTCAGTTGAAGATCATAAAATTGTAAAGCTGGATAGAACCTTGCAGTTCTTGTAGTCCAAACCCTTGCCCAAGGCAGGAGTCCTTATGCCATCCCGGGCAAATAGTTATTTAATCTTTTATTGAAAATCTCTAGTTGATGGAGCACTGGAACAATTGTGGAAGGCAAGCTGTTCCACTAATTAATCATTCTTCTTGTCAGGGAAATTCTTATTTTCAGTTTGGTTTTCCATCTAACCAGCTTCCAACCGCTGTTTCTTGGAAGAGTTAGGGCATAAAAGAAAAACACTTGAATGGCACACTATTAATTAATGCCTATAAAAGCTAATGGGGCATCTTGAACTGTGATGTTCATATTTGCCCATATTCTACAGTATATATCGCTATCACTAACCATAGACCCAAGCCTGAAGTATGGGGCTCTGAATAACAGAGTAAATGTAGTTATTAAATACATAGCAAGTTGCTATGGTAGTGAAAACAAAAATTCAGGAAAAAGAGCTGGAAAGGGATTGATCACTTTCTTATAGAAACCAGGGCTTAGTTTCCTAGGAATCCAGAAACTTGAGTCTGCAGAAGGTAGAATCATCCAAAAAATATGTTTTTTTAATGTTATAAGAGGAAATGAACAATTATAACAAAGGTATCAGAAGCAAGATTGTTATTGTTGCCTATAAAAACTGACAACAAACTTAGAAGACAAAGAAGAAGAGAATCTTAAAAAGAAATGCAATCCAATTGCATCCACTTTTTTTATGCCCACCATCAATATTTCTTTTCAAAAGAGTATGTATACAACACATAAAGCTAATCTGTAAGGAAAATATTATTAATATTTTAGTAGTGATGATGACCAAATGTAATTGAATTTTCTTTTATTGCAGAGTTTTCCAAAGCTCTTACTGTTAATTTTTCAGGCTGGGCAACTTCCCACGTTGAAATGCCTCTGAAATACTTGATATGAGATGCACTTTAGATTTCCATTGTTTTGCAATAACAAATTTAGTCGCTAACAGTGAAACTGATACAAATTTATGAAGAGTCCATACATGGTGCATCTGGGTTCAAATGTAATAAATAAAATTCTCATACTGATATGCTTTAAATGTCTAAACAATAAACTAATTGAATGATTTATTATAAAATATTATCAGATGATTTCCTAAAGCACTGGATATGGGCATCAAAGTTGGCAACATATATTAATTTTTACAATGCAGAAGGGTTGCAATTTATATAGCATTCTATAAAAGAGTGAGACAGACCAAGAAACATTAAACTTCAGAATTATGCTTATGCCCATTTTTCAACAGGCACAGAGATACTCAACCTCTTAACGAGAGGGCTGCTTTCTGATTGGCATGGTGTGGGTTGTTGTTGTTTTTCAGACAATTGGTCAGGGACAAAATGTTCCTTTTTTTGCTGGAACCTTTGGTTATACATAGCTTTCACTCACAAAGTGTGTTAAACTTTGTGTAGCTATATTGACATTAAAACAAAAAATCCCACATATTTAAAGTATCTATGGGCACACACAGAAAGACAGTCACCAGAATTCAGGAAATCAGCCAAAGCAATATAACATTCTGATGTTTTAAATGCATCCAGAAGCTTAAAATTAATAAGTCACAAAACAATTAGGACAGATGCATGGATCAGAGAAACTGGACTTTGTACTGACTGCTCTTTTTCAGAGTAAATTTGAGTAAACACTTTTGCCTCGCCAAGCATTCAGACTCATACGTGATAATGTGTAAACTGGATCATCTGTGGGCCTTTGAAAACAATCCCCTCATCTCTATCACAGACTGGACAAAACTGTGTCAGAAACTTAAATATGTATATTGTATTTTCTTGTTGTTTCCAGGATGACAATATCATGAGATCCTTACAGCTTTTTGAAAATGTTATGTAACAGCAGCTGAAGAGCAATCTAAGAATCTGAGACTTTATATGTACTGAGATCCTGAAGAAAACAAGTCAAGATTTTTCTCCCCACCTTCCTTTTTGACGAAAGCTTTTTACTACTTGGACAGACTCAGTGTACAAGGATTTTGTATGTTACTGCAAACTGAGCTGTGTCTCTGAATGCAACAAACTCAATCTTGCCTCCGTCAAGAAATACTGACTAGAATTTATTTCATTTAGAAGCACGCTAATAAAATCTGACCAGAGAGACCTGCTGCTTAAAGTTTAATAAATTATTGAAGTTTAAATTATTGAAACAATATTCAACATTCTATTAGCTAATCACAAAAAATATCTGCTGCTTTGACTCTAGCAAGCTGGATTGCATATGGTAACACAGCATCAGTAGCTTTTTTAATCATCCATTGTGAATTTTTTTGTATTATCACATTGTGTTAATGTTTTCCTTTGATGGTACTGGAAAAGTTTGTGCTGCTTTTACAAGCTGACACAAATATAACATGGTAAATTGGGGGGGGGGGGGTTTAATTCATTTAGAACCTGTCTGAACAATTGTTTATATTTATTGCACAAATATTTGTTGGGCAATAAATGTAGAGCAGTGACTGATTTATTGTACCTGATTCAGGCATTTGTTTACCCAAGAAAATGCTTTCCATTCATTTTCTGAGCATTAAGACTGTTGCTGGAAATAGACATTTCTTTTGACCACTAACAAAATAGTTGCAATCTGGAATCTACCTGCAAAAGGGTATTTCCACGTATGCTAAAATTCTCACTTTTCAAGACAAAGATTTGACAAGCCTAGTCCATTTCAAACTGCCATTGTAGCCTCTCCCTCTTGCCCAGACCAAATGTTCAAGCAAGTTCAAGTAAAATTAATGACTTGGGGCTGGGCTTATGCAAGAGAAGGGTTACCAAAGGTGAAACTGAAAAGCATGTGTAGGTGTGTTTGTGACACATTTTGATATTTGATTACTAAGTGCCAGCTGTTGTGTGAGTTTCGTCTATGGGATGAGTAAAATAGAGTACATCTGATGCAATGGAAAGAGGAAAGAATCAAGACCAGTCAATACCATATTCTACTGTATAGGTAAGCCTAGTGTTTTATTGCTTTTGATTTGAAAAAGTATTAATATAAAAGAAGACGGTGTGCTTTGAAAGAATATTTAAAGGACTTGAAGTCAATTGTCTACCTGTCCCATGGTTTACCAAACCTGTGCATGCAGTTGCCTTAAGACTTGAATTTTAAAAAAATGGTTCTCTAAAGACTGCTTTAACATGTAGCAGAGAAGTGATACTCTCACAGGAATTCCAAAATATTTCCCTCGTACCTTTTCAAAGTATTTAATCATTCCCTTTTTTGCTTTCAAAAAGTCCAGTTTAGGTTTTTCCTCTATGCTTTCTGGTGATTATTCATATGAAACTGAGACTCACATGAAAACAGACTACACTATACTTTTTACAGACAATGTCAGGAAAATATTTAGCTAAATAGGACAGTGGGGCAGTGGTTTTGCCTTATTTTTCCAATTGACCTAAAGGTATAAAACCAAGCTTCAAGCTTTTGAAATGTTTCAGAAGACTGTAATACCCAACATTTCTAAGTCATTGCTCAGTACAACCTAAGGTATTATCTTATTTAACAAAACATTCAGCAGTTTTTATGCCTTGCATTCAAGCCAATATGCACAGGCTCTTCTTTGTATATTGTGTACCTACAGTTTTCAGGCACAAAACCAGCCATACTGGCCTCTGTATGCTGAAACAAAGTCACTACATAGTTCATAGTTTCATAGTTAAAGCAAGTTAGATTACATTTAAGTGTTCCAGGATATAAAAATGTTAAAATTCCAACCTTGAGTTCACTGGAGCTGAGAGTTCCAGTTTTTAATACAAGGGTATTAAGATTTAGGATGAACAACTGCTGTTTGGAGATTTATTGTGTGGGGATGTGTGCATTGTTTCTAAAAAAAATTATCACATCCTATTGATATTTTTGCCCTTTTCAGATGCAAATATTTAAAAAAAAAATCCAACTTATTTTGAGCTATTTTGTTAGCAGTTAGCATGGCTGATGCCAAAAGGCATGATGAAAGATAGATTGATGTTTTTAAAATGAAATTTCAGGTTTCAAAGTCCAAGATTACATTTTAAATTGTATGCAGTATATATCATTCACAATATGACAATTTCAGTCAACTAAACCTAACCATGATATGCTGCACAATACTGTGCCATTTTTTAAAAAAATGGAAGTCCCATGAAATGCAAACAGAACAGCGTTTTAAGGTTACAATCCTAATGAAGTAACTTTGAAGTAAATTCTACTGAAAGTATTAATGGAATTTACTTCCAAATAAACTTGGTTAAGATTGAATTTATTGATTCAAATACAATTGCTTTCAACAACAGTCACAGATTTAGCATTTAAAATTAGTATATCCTGTATATGCAGAAATGTCTAACTGAACTTATTGAAGCTTGTTTATTTGCCTAACATAGTCTTGCAACGAGACACATGGAGAAAGGAACCCAGAAAGTAATAATTCTTGGAAATATATGAATGTGAGGGAATGCCTATTTCCCAACACCTTCATTCTGCATATGGACGGCTCCATTTCCTCATCCACCTTAAGATATTGTTAGCATACCTTTTGTTCTAGAAAAATAGTGTTTTATTTCAGACAAGTGAAACAATGGGCCTGATCTATAGTTAAGCTAGACAAGAGGTCAATAGATAAGGAAACCTTCCAGCCCAATTCTGTCCTGGAGCTTCAGGACTGTTCTCCACCAGTGGCAGATAAATATGCAACTAGCTTTCATCCTGTCATTCCCAGAGGCTCCCAAGCCAATTTGGCAGGGAAGACATTATAAACCAACAGGAAACTGTCTAATATGGGATTCACATCCTATGCTGCCCCATGTTAGCCATCACCAATTAAAAAACATGGCCACTATTTTCACATTTGTTCTCATGAAACTGAATAGAATCAGCTCTGGAACACAGCAATTTTTAGCTGAGTTTAAGAACTAACTGTGTGGGATTATAGCTGGATTGTCACGCATACAAAATAAAATATTGAACATTTATAATTAAGATATGTAAGAATTAAATCTAAATTTGATTTCCTGGTTTAAGAAAAATGGTTCATATACATTTTTAAATACACAGGACTGGAGTTATTTGAAAAGTAGTGCCAAATCCTTGACTTTTTTTTTTCCTGGGGGAAAAATAACCAAGGGCTGCAACAAGTAGCTTTCCTTATATTGTTCTAACTTGTGACCATCATATTTTCAATAAGGTTTTAGCTATATTTTTACAACAGATTATGTATTATTGGCAAGGAGAATATATTTTAAAAATATCATTCATAGTTCTATATTTTATAAAGCACATTAACTGTAAAGTCTTTATACAGAAAGTTGTAAACCTGATACTACTGTAACTGGGTTTGTAATGTGATGGGCATGTTCTTGGAAAACTTATAGATGCCCTTTAGATATCTTGTAGAATATATTTGGAGGTTTTTATTCCCAGTGATTCTCCAGTTCCTAAGTGTTCCTCCTGTGTCTGGATCAATTGCTTTTTGGTTCCAATATCCCACTGACAATCCTTGGAAGTAGGATCATCATCAAAGTACTGTAGGTATAGAGATATGTAACTTTCCAGATAGCCTTATGTGGTTCACTCCAATGCAGCCACCATGGCATTTTTGCAAACTGAAATCCCAGAAAGGGATTCCCTCTGCACCTCTTTCTCTTCTTTGTCAATTAGCTGGGAGGATTGTGTTTTCTTTTTTTTCCTAACAGTTTAGGATGTGAAACACTGACTGCTTAGTCCACACTCTACACCTTTCTACTATATAATAGGAAAGAAACTTCACATTGGGAAAACGGGAAACAAAATTATATTGAGTTTATGAGTCTTTGTAACGATGGATTAGACAAGCAAATTATTACAGCTATAGGAAAAAAAGGTAAGGAAATTAAGAATAATTCCTCCAGCTTCAATCATGTAAGCATTGTGGAAGATGAGTTAAACTATCAAAATGATACCACATTAATATTACTTCAGCATGAAGGAGTTAAGTAGACAATTTTTCCATGAAATTTAGACAGGTGTATCTTTTCTGAAGTAAAGTTTATCCGAGCTTTCCTCAACATAAAGGATGACAGAATTTGTAGCTAAAGATCAGAATTTATATATTGGGACACACAACTCACATAAGATTAGTTGTTGCAATAAATTAAATAAGGTATATATCTTGAAGAATTCATATTTTGAAAGTAACTCTTCTGAATTCCTGTAGGGGAGTTCTTTGTCTAAAATCAAGAAAAGAAAGAGAGAGAAAAAACCATACAACTTCTTAGTACAACATCTCACAAATTTTTGAGACACAATGCAAACAATTGTTCAGAGAGAAATGTTAAGAACACCACTGGGGTTATTAGGAAGAGACAGATTCATATTTCTCCTATTGCAGCCCCATTTTTGTAAAGTTTTACATGGATGTAAATCAGCATATTTAATAAGAATGTGTATGAAATTCAGGTCAATTCTAAGTTGGATCTGATATCTTCATGTTCTGACATTCCATGAAGATCTCTTCAGTATCACCCAAACTAATTCAGTATTACATTGCTTTCTATAGAGAGAGTAACTCTCCTTATTAGTGTTATATAACTCTTATCAAAATCAAGGATTGATCAACAAAATAAAAGGATTTAAAAAAATAAAAGATGAAGATTAGTTCTAAATACCATATACTTATTTCCTTAACATTTCGTTCTTTGGAAAAGTTTAATGTACTTGCTTGCTATGTGTAGTTTCATCACAAACTACATTCTAGAACTGATCCTGAGATTTTTTGTAGGTTGGTCATGAGAAGTTTACTTCATACTAAAGCTCTGAGTCAAATCAGCAGCTGACATTCAGATGACTTGTCCACCTTCATAATAGATTAGAGTATTCTCAAATTTTTTTAAAAAAAATTAAAACTAAAGGCTATTCACTAATGTAGTATGATTAACAGATCTGGCCTGTAAAAGTCCAGACAGCTACTAGATGGGAGCAGAAAGAGTTATTCTTGTTGCTATCTAATAGTCCTCCAAATCCAGTAGCCATAATGTAACAAATACTTTGCATTATTTTGCCTGCCAACTTTTCAATAAACTTAGTATCTCTGTTAAGTAGGTTGAGACTTACTGTACTGCGTGTATTATATCTGAATGTTGGTCAATTTTTAAATTTATTTTAGTGGGACAGAAAGCAAAGATATTGTTTCCTTTGACTTTCTCAGTAAAAGTTTCTATAGTTGCACATATTTTGTGTCTCCTAATTTTCCATAGATTTGGACTGAGCTATTAGGTTGGAATCAGAAGACATGAGAATGAGACTGCAGATAGGGAAGATGGAGTGGGGAGGAAAATTAAATTGAGGTTATGAGCCTTTATAAATTTTATTTGAGAATTAAATTTGAACTACGGGAAAAAAATTAAAAGCCAATCTATAAAGTAGTTCCTCTTTCCCCGCCACAATGACACAGTCTTCCTATTATTCGTTTCTTGCATATCAGAAAGCTCTAGAGTTCCTTCTAATACTACTATGCTAACAAAACGAAAATATGAAATGAAAATCCATTCTCTAGAAGTCCGCCAATTAAGTTCCTTTGTTCAGTGTTGTTCAAGGTCTTCTGCTGTAAGGAGGTGTAACTTTTATAAAACAAGACATTTTGCAAGAGGAGAAAGTTAACATGGCATGATAAGATTTTTTTCCTAGCCCAGTTGATTAGCAAAATTGATGAGCCCCACAAGGCCTTTTAGAATATATGACCTATCTGCAGTGACGCTTACAACAGCTGCTAGCCAAAAATAACTAATGTTACTTTTCGGGGTCTTTATTAATGTATGTCATAAAAGGAGACTGAAGCCATTGTCACTTTCTAACAATATTAAATTATAAACTCTGTGATGATGCCAGAGTCCTTAATACATTCATTTCTTCTCTTTGTTGTTAATGGAGTGGACAAATCCATGGACAAATCCATGACTGTAGCATGTAGCCTGACTAATAAAGACAGAGAAATTCATCATTCATGATAGTATCATTTAGTATTAAAAATGAGCTCATGTATCATGAAGCATGTTCTAACCAAGATTATGTGCTACCTGAAAGTTGATGAGATCAACCACCTGTAAAGAACTAAGAATCCAGTTTATAAAATGGATTTTAAAAAGTGTGTACTTGAATCTGAATCATACCCAGATTGAACATTTTGGAGCTCAGAAGCATGTTCATTTTTTTTCATATTTGCAATATGTATGACAAAGTCTTGATGACAATAATTGAAATTCTATGATCAACAAATTTTTGCTTCATCCTGAATTTTATTTGCAATATATAGAAACTAACCTTAGACAAGAAATTTAAGTTTTAAATGATCAGTGCTCTCCATTGTACAAAACTGCTCAGAACTGTAATTGTTTCAACATTGTCTAAAATATTTGTCAGATCATTAGCTATGAGTTATTATAATTAAATCAGGAAATCCATTTTTTTCCAGATGATGATTATATACATTATGGGTAACAGATTTATAAAAATAGAAATGATAAGAATAGTGATGCAAAAAATTGATGTGATTGCTGCTGTGGGTCTTAGTTTTCCTGTTACTCATTTCATTTGCATGAGTAACCATGAATTGTAATGTAATGGATTGATAGAAGATATTTGCATTGTTCAGTTGGAATGGCAGATTAAAAGCATCTTGGAGATTTTCCTCATATTATCAAAAAAATTCCCAGTAAGTTAACATTAGAAATGTGCAGTAGTGTTTCAGCTTCCCTTCTTCGTGTGCAACTAACACCATTGCTTTTGAGCTCATCAGAAAAATTAACAAACATTCATGATAAATAAAGCCATTCTATTGAAGCAGCAACATATAGTTCCACTTCCACAAATATTATGATCAAACAGCAATTTGTATAATATTTTGTTCAACATTTTCAAAGATTTTGGTTTTAATAATAAAAAATATAATATGTACATAAGGTGATGTGACTGTCTTATTTATGAGTATTCAATCTCAGCCCTTCTGGAGGCAGAACGACAAGATTATATCAAATTCTTCTAGGCAATGGGGAGTTAGTCAGATGTTTCTTGAGTAGTGCTGAACAGTCTTGAAGATAGGACAGATGTAGTAGTGAGGAACAGTCTTGAAGATAGGACAGATGTAGTAGTGAGGAACAGTCTTGAAGATGGGACAGATGTAAAAGGTGCACTACCCATAGCTACCTTCATAAGAGAAATTAACCCATAAATATACAATAATTCTCTTTCAGTGTAATCCTCTATGTTCTCTCTTAGAAGCAACCCTCATTAAATGGCTTCATGGTAATGGTCTTAATGTTGTCACTTTCGTATGGATATGGCAGAAATCTTTATAAGGAAAGAGTGGGTAGTGAGTATCTGAATGCAATCTCTGGACTCTCCATATCTGTAAAGAACCTGGGAAAATTTATTCTCTGAGCATTCAAAGTCATGATCTTGAAAATAAAAATAGTTCTTTGAACTATTGAACTTAGTTTGTAACCAGTCCAAACTAAGAACTCAAAATCACAGTCAAAGTAATTCCTAACCAAGGACATCATCACTTCAGGTTAAACAGTTTCTTGTCCTGCGCTCTCAGCAAGAGTCACAGTAAGCCTTCTAATCTCAGTTGTGGTGATATAAGCAGCTCCTTATAAGTCTTACTCCTTTCCTTCCACATGAGGAAGATCTAGTTTTGATCATTAGCTTTCTTTTCTATCTGGACAATGGGTTACAATGGGTGAAATCACTTATATAGGCCTGATAAGAATGATCTGCCAGAGGGTTTCTCTTTAGGTTTCTCTTTGTGATCTTCAAACCTGCCATCTCCAGAAACTTTTTTCTCCAGCCCCTGCCAGCTGCTTCTTCAACAGAAAAGCTGTTGGGCAGGCACTGAATTTCCAGACACTCATAATTCTGCTGCTATGAGTTACAAGGAGACTGGTGTTTTCCCTTCACCACAATGGAAATTATTGTCCTCAAATAGACCACATTGTGTACAACTGAGCATCACCCCATGTGACACTTGTCTTTCAGAGTAATCCTGCACATGTTTACTTATAAACAATCACCATTATATACAGAGGACCTGCTTAATAGTAACTGTTTATAGGACTGCTTCTTCAATATCAAAGATATCATTCTCATGTGGACCACATTGTTCAGTTAGGTCTAACTATCTCCTTTGTGATTTAGAACAATCAAATGTTGTTTGATTGGAGTAGATTCAAAAGAATCTTTATTCCTGACCACAGGAGCAGGGTGGGGTGGTTGGAGTGGGAGGAAGGTACCATATAAAAAACTTTATATATGGAAGTCTCCATTTGCCTGCAGTTGGGATCTCCGTGTTTGATACAAAGAGAAAGAAAGAAGAATAAATATTAAAACATTTCAGCAAAAAAAAAAAATCCCATTAAAGAACTATTGTATTGTTAAATAAAGTGGGAACATTATTTCTGATAGTTCTCAAAGTCATTTCATGTGCAAATGGAAAACTTGTACAGCAAAAGAAAGATAATTTTCTGTACTATCAAGCAGAGATTAAACATCTATTTCTGGTATCTTCCTGGGTGCAATTCATGGTGCTGGTTAAATCCTGACATGGATTGGAACTGGAATACCTGAGGAATCGCCTTTTTCCAAGCCTTTATTCATCCAACCAGATCTAGCAGAATGGGCATGCTCCAGATCCCTTCAGCCAAAGAATGTCCTCTGGTAGGGATCTAGAAGACAGGTTTTTTTTTTCCCCCACAGATAGAACTATGGAACATCATCCTTTTAGAATTAGAATAACCCCAATCCTGGTAGCCTTTCATAAGGCTCTAAAAACCTAATATGTTCCTGAACCTGAGATGATGAATATGTTTCTATTGTAAAGAACTGTATTGCTAACTGCCCAAGTATCTTGGTTCTTAGGTATATTTATTTTGGATGTTTCTATACTTTGTATTGTTTTAAAATGTTTTTAGTATTTTTATTGTAATATGTTTTTTTATTGTAAGATGCCCACAGTCATTGACTGAGATAGGTGTCTATAGAAATTAAATGAATGAATTTCAAATTTATTGGTCACATACACAGTCATACATGGTACGATATGTAGTGAAATGCTTACACAACCGCGGGTAAGTTAAGGTAGGAAGGGGGGGTGGGGGTTATGAATGAATCCTTTCTGTCAGTACTTTAAAAGGCTTCCTTTGGCAGAAATAACCAGTTCTAAACATTTCTCAAGCCTTCCTATCCTTGCTTTTGGAATTTTTTTCCATATTCCTTGCCAGAGTATCTCAGATATGTTCTTAAGTTCTCTTGAATGCATGGCACGTTCAAGATATTACTGCACACTTTCAATAGTAGATGAAATTGAGACTGTGAAGGACAGTTCAAATGGTTTGCCTTCCTATCTGTTGTCTTTGGAAGTTGTGATTACATTCAATGTGTTAAAATTCAGTGACTGAATGGGTATCCAATTTTTTTGTTCGTGGTTTCTTAATCCCTATTATCAACTGCACATCAATGTGTTCATTCTATATGTACCATATAGAGATTGGAAGGGGTTTCTTTTCCTCTAAACTCGGGGATTCACAGAATGATAGGGTAGAATTTTACAGAGTACCAACCTTTGTATGTAATTGCCTTCTTGTTCACTACAGATGAGATACATTTTTATTTTTATTTTATTTTTATTTTTAATAGCGGTATACAAGCAACTAAAAGTTCAACAGCAAAATTACTGCCAGGATTATACAGTGAAATACAAATCTATATATATTGATGGTAAATAAACTAAACAACAATGGATTTAATAAACAGCAAATGTTTATTGCATTCCATTCTAATATATACTCATGCAATATTATCTAATCTTGAAAACACTTAACAGATCTTTTTTGGACTTCTATCTAGCTGAGAATTCTAAATTAAGTTGAAATCACCAGTACAAATTATATGTTGGATAGTTTGCAGAATATAGCTCAGGAAAAGTTTGTTCTTAGTGAGCCATAAAAGTGAATGCTTTCTTTAAAAAAATTTTTCCTTCACTGCCACAGTTTTTATATTCCACTTCAATTTTAGAATTGCCATCAAATGTAGTAAATGTCCTTCATGCTTTATTTGACCAATCACTAATAAATTTGTCTAATCCAGCATCAGGGCCTCAAAAATGTTGCTCAAATACCTGGTTGTAACATTTCCAGGTTATTACACACATTTGTCCTTTTGGAGAAAAAAATCCACTTAGTTACCAGCTGATTCGTGATGCCATGCCCTTCATATTGACAAAATATTTCTCAGGGTCCGTTTCACCATGTTACAAGCATACTGCACTCTAATAGCAGATACACAAATGGAAAGCATCTAAATAACATGGATCTAAATGAAAATAAATGAAACATGAAACAAAAAGGCACGTAAAGGAAAAAATATCCAAAGCAACTTTTTTTTTTTTAAAAAAAAATCAATTTTAAACATCAAATTTTGTAGATTACTGCCCTTCTCCTTTTTGACTCTGAAAATAAAGACATAAAAAGTAAGTATTTATGCTTATATACAGCAGCAGCAGCAACTGTTAAACAAAGGAAGAGGAAGAAAAACATGATTGGTACACACCATGTTTGGTATCAGATCAATACCCACAGATGTGTTTGTAATTTTTTTTTTCTTTTCTCCAAAAGAAAAACAAAATTGCTGGATAAAAAGTATGTAAAAAAAGGTATATAACTTTGTTTCTTGCAAATGGTCCTGCAACCTCAAAGTCTTTTCTTAAATTTTGTACTTGTAAAGGAAGATCTGGGTAACCCAATATTTTACTTAAATAATATTTCAAGCTGGTAGTTCGTCTTGTAAAAGGTTGGTTTCTTGATGTCAGAACTTCAAAAACTTTATTCAGATTGTGTATTTATTTTTTTTACCTTTTACTAGTATGAGATGCACTAAGCATATAACCAGAAGTGTATCTTATATGGAGCAAGAAAAGGTTCTAGATCAAAAAGATTCACTGTAAAATTCATAATAAATATTTAAACCATTTCTTGGGTTTTTTTAATCCATCAACTTTCAGCTTTTTTATGATCAGTTCAAGAAACCTATAACATTACCACTCTGCACTGACTCACAATTTCTTTTTGGGTTCAATTCAAGGTACTGGTTATTATCTTTAAAACCCTACATAGTACAGGACCAGGTTCTTCCTTGTTCTTCCAAGATGGCGCCATAACAAAGGCAGCCGTCCTGGCCGCTCCGACCCCCAACCCTGTAGATACCCCTATAGATACCTATAGATACCCCTGGAACCTCCTAGAACCAACCCCAAACTGTTTCAAAACCTCAGGAAACCAGCTATGGACCTCACATGGAGCATAGGCAGCCAGAAAACAACAGAACAGAAGTCGGTAAGATCATCAAAATCATGAGGAGAGGCCCAAGCAGCCAGCACAT
>JAEANM010007535.1:0-17655 GCA_017656035.1 Myanophis thanlyinensis | reverse complement strand
TTTATTTTGTCATGTTTATGTAGTGTGTATAAGAGATGGAGACCCTTTGAAATCTGTATGCAACAAAATTTCATTTTAATGTATTCTGACAAAGTGACAATAAAGATATTGTAAGATTAGATTAAGCGATTAGCACATGCATTGTTTTGCTCTCATAATACTTGCTGGCGCTCTTGCATTAAGATATGATTAAGGATGCCATCACATCCTAATATTGAAATAAAATTCCAGTTCCATCAGCTTCAATAGTTTGGAGGATGTAAGAAGGATGAGCTGTTAACTTATCCTTCAGCTCAGGTTGGTCCTGGGACCAGCAGAAAACAAATACAACACCCTATATTATACCTTGAACCCTGATTGGATAAACTAAATCATATCACCATTATGCTAGATAGAAGATGACTTATATATTATTTAGTCATAGCCAAGTCTTTCAAGCTTTTTATTTGTGTATCTTGCCCCTGATAACACTACTTGCAATAGCCTATGGCTACTCAAAATTAAAATTGGTCAGAATATGGAATTAATTTTGAAATGATTATAAAAATAAGTATGAAAATAATGTTGTTTTAGTCATACTGTCTATGATACTTGAAATGATTTAATGTATGATTGATTTCATTTATACTTATTGATGAATATGCCAACAGAAAGTTAGATAACTCTGATTTATTGAAACATTACTCAGTTTCATGTGTTGGACAAATGCCTATAATTCTCTAGCAAATATTGCCATTATGGCATTTGAAGTCAGATGTTTCTGGAGAGTACATTGTGGGCAAAATTAGGATGGGAGTCTTGCTAATTTAATTACTAATTAAATACATTGTCCTATTTATTTAAATCTCATAGCTATTACCAATGATGACTGGTAATTCTGTGCATAAAATATGTAAATATCTAATAAAAGCTGAAGCATATCATGGATACATAGTAATAAAAGTCAGAGAGTTGTGGAATAAATTACTTACATTCAGTTTAAGCCTTCTTGGACTCAAGAATAGCATCATTTCCCCATTTTTGTCTAATATCAAGACCACCCTGAAGAATTACTTAATTGAATAACACCCCGAAGACTCTATATTTACCATTTAGTTTATTAGTTAGTAGATAATTAGACATAACAAAATATGTAAATTAAATTAGGACTGATCATTGTACCAAAACACACATTATTTTACCACAGAATAAATATTTTAAATCTAGCAATAACTAATCAATGTGGAATAAGAGAAAATAATTCTACATAATAGATGAAATGTTGTTATCTGCATCCATATATGGCCATAAAGACCATTGCTTCTTAGTTGTAATATATACAACTGTTACTGGCGTAACTGCACTACACACACACACACCTCATTGGTTAACTCAAGATGAACTCAAAATTTCTAGAAAGATGTTGGGATTTCTGACATTGTTGTTTCCCACTGATGATGATTTAATCAGAATCCTGGTAATAAATACTAAGGTAAAGCCATATAACTGCATTTGTCATACTTGATCTCTTCATAGAAAAAGAGGCAATTAAAGTTCATTAGGTGTGGAAGAAAAAAACCCCAATAGGAGTATATTTATAGAAACATTACTTATAGAAAGATGGAAGCAAGCCACTGATATTAATGATAATTAGCTGTTTTAGCTGAGGTTGTCCAGTGGGCATTATCAGAAAATGCTTCTGTCAACTATTAACCACTACCTTCCTGCAGAACTATTCTTATTTGCTTCCTTCCATAACTATTTATTTTTGTTGAATTTTTTTTCCAGGTAAGTTGGCATATCTCCAAACAGTGCCATCTACCCTTTTCCATTTACAGAAAATGCATGACTTCCATGGAATGGGAGCATCACAGGCATTTTTTGGAGCCACATTTTAATTAATTTATTATTATGGTTGGTTGCACAGTCAGCCAGATGCTTACACTGGATTTGATATTTTTATCTATCTATTGAGACCTTACCTAGTACCTGGGATATGCAGATGTTGTTGCGTTAAATGTGTTAAAGATATTGTCGCAGGATAAAAGCTGTTCCTGAAAAATAAAGCTGCATTTTTCAATTGAGTGATGGTGATTCTATCAGTGCCGATGGTGTTCAAGGGGAGGGTATTTTTATTATTTTTCAAAATGTAAGAATTCAAATTGCTGTGCAGATTCCTGCTTATTGTTCTGCTCTGCAATTCAAACAACAGCCAAGGATTGTACATCAGCAAATAAACAGGGAATTTTTGTTTTCAGAAATGTGCCATAGATCCCATTGATCATGTATTTTTCATTATTAAGGAAATCAGTGCTTATTAAATGCTCAGCATATTTTAAAATACATATTTAATTTTGAGACGTCTACACTAAATATATGCCATGGCACTGAACATAAAACGTTTAAGAAGTACAAATAGAATTCTTTTCTAACCAAACAAAAGAATCATGCAAAAAATAAAATTGAGACACAACAAGCAATAAAGCAATACCCCAAGCAAAAACAAATCCATTAAAATGCCTGGAGACATGAAAGTATCTTGATCTGGAGCCAAAAATGTTATGTTGGCATCAGCTGTCAGGACTTTTTTAGAGAGTATATTCTAGTGTCATGCTACCATGACAAAAAAGGTCTCCATCTCACTCCTTAATTGGATGATATAGCTCCCTGTTAAGAAAGAAGACTTTTTTTTCCAAGGAGATATTAGGGTATATGTTTTAACATGTATAGGAAAAAAAACCCCAAGAACATTAATTGCAGGAAGAGCAGTTTCCACTACCACCATGATTGAGCAGAAGATCAACTTTCATTGCTAATGCACAAATTTTCATTTTCCATTGTTTTTTTTTAACAACAAAAAAGTAAAATAAAATACTTAATTAGAATCTTGGTTTTAGAAAGTATAAAAGAGTAATATTCTTCAGCTGCATCTTATTTTTAACATTCTGTTTCTTGTTATCTTGCTGGACAGTAAATAAACGGAAAACCCCCAAATTAATTATTTCAATGTCTTTAATATACTGCTTTGCCTAGAAGCTATAATCTTGGAAAATTCTAATTATAAAGTAATTCAGTTTGTTTATAACATGCTTTTGATTTTAATTCCACCGTACTCTACTGTTGGAAAATCCATTTGCCATCTGCTTTTGGAGAAGCAGCCACCTTATATATGTTATAATAATTTGCCTTGTTTTAGTGACTTTAAGTTAATGGCAAAATATTTCAAAAGCAAACCACATTATGATAACTTTATTAACAATAAGGACTGCTTTAGATTTATTGAATGAAGCTCTGTAGTTCAGGCTTAGTAGTAATTTTACTTTTAGGGGTCTAGACAGAAATAAGAGGAAAATGGTGCTTTGGATGTGCACTTGTAATTCTGTTAAAAAGACATTGTAAAAAGACTAGGGCCTAGAAATATTTGTTGACAATAAATTAAATTAAAAATGAAATATAAATATTTATATTTGTTTCAATGGACCGCATAGTCTTTTTTGAATTACTAAAATCTAGGCAACGAATAGAATAAGTAAAGGTAAAGGTTTCCCTTGCACATATGTGCTAGACGTCCTCGGTTCTAAGGGCAGTGCTCATCTCCATTTCTAAGCTGAAGAGACAACACTGTCTTATGATGATTCCATGTTCATGTGACTGGCATGACTAAATATCAAAGGTGCATGGAGCGCTGTTACCTTCCCTTCGAGATGGTCCCTATTTTTCTACTTATATTTTTTTACATGCTTTCGAACTGTTAAGTTGGCAGAAGCTGGGGCAAGTACAATTCAGTTTGTTATAACATGCTTTTGATTTTAATTTCACCATATTCTACAGTTGGAAAATCCATTTGCCATCTGCTTTGAATTAGAAGATATGAATTAGAAAATATAAAAACAGCAATTAAACAAAAGAAGCATTACTATAAAGTCAAAAATGCTATTCTCTTAAGAATATTTGGATATATCTGAAAAATGTACATCAATTGCATGTCTCAAATACATCCTCCAAACATTTAAAAAGAAAATAAGACTTCTTCTTGTTGTTTTTGGGAAACTTGTCATCTACATTATACCAAAGTTGACTGTTGGTCCATTTGTTTGTCTGCTGTAATTGTCCTCGGTCCTCCTGTTTCAAGCAGAATATTTTTAGTCCTATAACTCAGGACTGAACCTTGGTCCCTGGTCTTTCTGTCTTGGTAATTTGGATTTTTCTTGTTCTTCTACTGTTTTTTACTGTACACTTTTATACCGCCTCATTATTCTCTTGCCACATAATAGTTTTTTTACTTTACGTTTACTTTAATTATGAGTCTGTTTAGATCCTGGATCTTAGCATAATGTCATAGGCACCACTATACCCTCAAGATCCCATCAAGCTTCCCAGCTCTCCAAATTTCTAAGGTTGTAAAAATTATCCTTAAATGCATATACTTCAGAGCAAAACATTCAGCTATCATTACTAAGCAAAAGGGGAAGTCTACTACTTCCCCAGAAAAAAGACAAAAGCTCAATTGGAACAGTGATAGAAAAGATCCTGAAACCTACATAGAATGGAAGGAAAAATGACTTGAGTTGTTTAGGTGTTTGTAACGTCATTCTTTACTATGGCACCAGTTTTTACAACCAAGTATGTTGTTAATAACAGTGGCCTTGTGATGGCTATTTGTAAAGATGACCCACAGGGATCCCAAAGTTTTGAATGTGCCAAACAGCACAAAAGTTTGAAGGGCTGCTTTAAATATTTACCCCAATCAGATCTTGTCAGTTATGTCTAGTGATTCTGTCCACATTAAAAATGAATCCAGTTCAAATGGCTGTGGATTATTACCAAAAAACACATGTGAAGTTAACGGAACTTCTTCCACTGAGTATACATTGCATAACTGGAACAACAGTTAAAATAACCTAAACTGCACAGAGAATGTTTATTCTCTCAACGAACCACAGGGAGATCTATCCAGTTCAGTCCTCAAGGCTTCCGGGAAGAACAACTGCCTAACAGCTTTGCTAATTCTGAAACGGTTGGAGCTGTTCTAATATGGTAAGTGTGGGTTGAATTTGTAAGAGGAGGCAGGAATCAAGAAGGCTCAGGGAATCTATGAGAGCTTTTCTCACTGATCTTAAACCACGTTTGGACATATTTCATTATTTTAATTTTAGATCTTCTAAGAAATTATGGGGGAGCAAGATTGACCAAAATGTGGCCAGTTTTATGTTCCCTTATGTATTTCCATAAATTGAATATGGAATTTAATCCAAGAAAACATATAACATTATGTCATTTCAAAAAGTCATTGTGCAATCTGACCAGTTTTAAAGAATGAATTTGAGCAATTATGATGTTAATGGACTTGTTGCTAGGTAAGGTGATGATAAGACCCTTTCCCTAATTGGAAATAAAATGTAATGCTAAAAAGTATTAGAAACTATTTTAAACCCCAATACTAATTTTAATTAAATTTAATTTTAATTAATTTTAATACTTTAATTTTTCTATTTAATAGTGTATCATGTTATCACTGAAAATATGAAAAAAAAACCAAATGTATACATTACAAATGAAAGTTATTTGGAAGGATTTATAAGAGTTAAGAAACATGATGGTTTGGGAGATCACAAACTGCAGAATCTCTAGCAACACCTTCCTAAATGAGTGATGAAGAAATTAAGTTTGTAGAACACTGAGTACAAGAACAAATTGCTTCAGAGGAATAGAGCAAATAAAATTTCTTCAACATATTTTCCATAAAACAGTGGTTAGCATTTGCAGCTGTATTTATGATGTACTATAAGCAGCTGCCTCCGGGACCTTTTTTCCAATTGCCAACCCACTGCACATTCCAAGGAAGGAAAGAATATCCCATCTTCGTAAGTTCTGTCAGTTAAGTATGTGAGCACAAGACCTCACAAGAGCACCTAAGAAATTGCAATAATAGTTTCATATGTCAAGTCTTCCCAGGTCATTACATCAAGAGTGTAAAAGGACAATGCTCAGAAGTAGGCACATGCAGAGGGTCTGATCCAAGAGACAGGCTAAGAAAAAATTTTACTTGAATGTCTGGAAGGCTACTCTCAGGTACTAGGAGCAATTTTCAACTGGAGCAAATGGTTGATAAGACGTAGCTTTTAACTGTTGCTGAAATGATGAGAGCTACAGCAAAGCTACAGATAGTTCATCCATGAACAGTAGGAACCTGTAGCTAGATGAGCTGGAGCAGGGGTATAAAACTTGATTCCATTGAGGGCTGCATCAACGTTGTGTTTGACCTCGGGGGCTCGGGTGAGATTGGCCAGGACGGGCATGGCCAGCTTGAAGTCACTTGAGTTGGGAGTCCTTGTGGTGGCCTGAGAGCTCTGCCAGTGGGAATGGCCTCCCAAGCTCTGTTTTTTTGCTGCAACAGCCTCCTGCAACCCTCTGCCAGCAAAAACGGAGCTCAGGAGGACTCAGTCTTTGCTGGCAGAGGCACCAGGGCTGGTCCCTCACTGTTTCCAGAGTGGCCCCAGGCCTTGAATTTCACACCCCTGAACTAGAGGAATTTATCATATATTCAAATGTCTCATATATTTGATATGTATATAGATACATTCAAATGGGAATGAAAGAAACTGTCCATTTTCATATTAGTGGCCAGTAAACACTAAGCAAGAGACCAGGGAGAGCAAATTATACAATTCTACCTTTTAATACGAATGTGGATAGGTAGCAGTTTCAGGAGTGAAAATGAGGATAGTGTCAATAACAGCAATTTTATATTCTGCTTCAAAACCCTCATTAAGCATCCTGTGCTGGGGAAATTACACATATTTTTATTTGACAAACATGATTGCACTGCTGAGGAAATTACACATGCTTTTGTATAACAAACACAATTGTGCTGCTTTCCTATAGTTAGGCAGACAATACACACCCCGCTCAGTCACAATGTGTATTTCTGATTAGTTACTTCATTCCTCTATACAAGATAAAGTGCTTTAGTTTGGCGGCAAAGAACACTTGCTTTGCATATAGTTCTTCCAGAGTTGGCTGAAATACTCTCATTTAAAAGTTTCAAGTTCACAAAACATAACTTTGTAACAGGACCATAAAATCTCCAAAACATTACTGAAACCTGCAAAAAAAAAAAAGAATGCACTCTTTCAGAGATTTTTTTATAGTCCCTAAGGTCGTGGTTCTCTGGCTGAAAATCACTGATTAAGTAAATGTATTAGAGCATATGAAACCTTGCCTATTTTTCCCTTGGTTTTGCTTTCTTCTGTCTATGTCATGTCTGTGTGTTTGCCTAAAAGCCTAAAGAGCAAATGCCACTTAATGGACAATACTGAACTAGACAGACCAATTATTCAATTTGATGTCACAGTTTATTATAAGAGAATGGCAGCCTGTAACAAAAGGGTTTCTAGAATATCTTCCATTTCAATGCCTTGAATAGTGTGATATGTTTCCCAGGACTGGCTTTGCAACAGATTCTTGTAGCAGCCAACAGGAATAGAAATCTCCATTTTAAATGTATCTCCTTTTCCATTCTCAGATGGATCTGGCACTGCTTATTTCCTGCCATTAAAAAACCATGCTAGTCAAGCAGATGATTATTGAAAGCATTTGCCACATTTCACCCCAGAGGTGGTCGCATTTCATTTATGGGTGGAGTATTCCCTAGTTATAAAATTTATCCTTCAACTGTCAAGCACTTTGGGATTGCTCTGAGTGGCATATGTTATATATTATTAATGTTGTGGCAAGACCACCATCTCATTGCAATCACAGTGTGGTGAATGAACTACTGGCACAGAACTGAAAGGGGTATTGGTAAATTCTTTACTGAAAGGTAATACTGTAAAGGGAGTAGGCATGAAAGAAAAGGGGTCATAGTTGTGTGATAAAGCACATATGTTGCACAGAGAAACCCTCCAATCTATTGCTTAGCGTAGCCTTTCCCACTCTTCTGCCCGTACATGTGTTATATAGATTAAAATAATTCCTATCATCACAGCCAGTATGACTCATGCAAAACTAGAGAAATAAATAATCTGATCGGACTGTTCTCATTTGAAAGGTAGACTTCCGTTTAAACCTAAACATGATATAGTGGTACAGAAATATAACCACAAACTCCAAATTCCTCCATCAAATGGAAGAGCTGTAATATAATTCTCTCTTTTCCTCTCTTTGGAACAAGTGAAATAAATGAAACAAATGATTTAACAGGATGAAATATAGTTTACTGGAATTGAACTACATAGAGCAATAGACTTTACACAGCTGAGTATAAATAAAAAGCTAGTAAGCAACCAGATGCACCTGAAGGGAGACACTATAATGGGAGAAATTAGTTAAAGTTCATAAATTATCAATTATGTAATATCACACCTCATTTACCATATGTTTTATCAATTTTCCTTTACAAATGGAATAATTAATTCCATATATATTAGCAAATCACAGTCTTTTAACATTGGTCAGTGAAGCAATACTCCAGCAGAAGTGGTTGTTCATTTATGTACTTTCACTATGGGTGGTGACAAAGGCTTTTGTAGAGAGGAATGGATGAAGTTCATTCTTTTCAATATTTTCAGAAATGATACTATGAGCTACTAAGGAATGTGCAAGGAAGCTATTCCAATTTGGGGACTATAAATATATCATTTCAGAAAAAAAAATTCAGACAAGTTCTGTTAGTGGGTGGTAAGATCGAAGCTCAGTTTCATGGGTTTCCACTCCACAAACTGTTCCATGAGAGCCTTTACCCTGCTCTTTCATTCTTGGCTTTGTACAGTAGGGAACTTTCCCTTTGGATGAAAAATATGTAGACTTTTCCCACCCTATATATTTGCTCATAAATTTGCACCCGAAAAAAAGTGGTGTTACAATGCCTATCTCAATTAAGAATAGTACTAGAATAGCTAACGAGGAAGAGTCAAACTCTGGTGGATTTTTTATGGAAGTCATTAAAACTTTACATATATCTCATTTATGTGTAAAACTGATCATAATGTGTTTTACCTCTGCTGTTAATACCCATAAGCTTCCTCTTCTTCTAAGATATATGACAATGCACGTGTTTAGAAGTTCATTCATAATTATTACCACAGTGTTTTTCAGGAACAAATTATTTAGGATAAATGATTTTGGTAGCTACTGAAGATGCATGAAATAACATTATCACTCCAAAACTTTCAATTCACACACATAAAAACGTTCAGTTTTAAGCTATATTAGGAAATCTTTATACATGTGTTCATTGAAAGGTAAATGCTAGGTAATATTCTATTCTGTTGAAATTTGACAAGTGTTTGTGAATCTTAGCTTTTCTTTAAAACTTTACATCAGAAGCAGAATGAATATTCATTAATTAAAGAATTAAGTATTTGCAAAATCATTTAGAAAAACTGTTTTAAGAAATTATATGTAAAATAATTACCTTCAGGAGTACCAACACCCTAATCCATATTTTATTCTTTAAATGACCAGCCAAAATGCACCAACAATAAAAATATGATCTTTGGGCTTGGATTCTGACTTGAAACTTGGTTTTAAGAACATGATAAGGGATTGCCTGCAAATAGATACATAACTCTGAATAATGCCAAATGAGCAATAATTCAGAATGAAAATACATGATTTGCCAAATTTACTTTGAAAAATCTTTCTGTTATTGCAAGAGCTTGAACAACAGTGAGACTCATAAAATTCACATTTGCTCTTTTTTGCCACTCCTCAATCATCAACACAAAAGTCTTACTTTTTCACTGAGTAATGAGTTTATATTCACTGAGTAATGAGTTTATATTTAGAGAATATAGCTGGAAATAGTAAGAAAACATTTGATCTTTGGTCAGGTTAAAATGACATTCAATGTTTCCACAAACAATGTAGATTGTTTTGTATAATAAGACATAAACATTTTATAGCTTAGAAACCTTTTATAATCATCTCAGTTAAAACTGGGCAGCCCACATCTCTTCCCAAGATTTGGTATATCCCAATGAGTTCTCTTCTCAAAAAATCAGCTTGTGGTGTTTAATTTATTTATTTATTTATTTAGATTTGGAGGCCACACATCTCTCACAGAACTATGTGTGGCTTACATACAAGGCGAACATCTTTAAAACATTCTCTTTATAGTATTTGGAAAAAAATTAGAAAAAAAGATGCCTGAAAAATGTCCAAAATAATATGATTGTAAGATTTATGAATGAATTTTGTATTAACTTTACAAGTAGTTGGATATTGATTTCTCTTTTTTTTATATAGCATATTTTTCTTTGACCTCTCCATTGACAAGAAACACAGTTTTATAGGGGGCGTGGAGTAGCTCACTGAGAAAATTTTATTTTTTCTTTAAAAGAAAAAAATAGCAAAATAATTTTTGAGATGTTGCTTCTCTTTTTGCTTAAATGCTTATGTCACTTCTCAGCTTGTAGCATTTTGGTTGATCACATCTCAATAGATATCTCTGTCAAATGAAGGCAAACATACGTGTCCCAGGATAACATCACAGGATCCAATCTTATCTGACAGATATCTCTGTTTCTGCCATAAATGCCACTCAGTGAACTAGCCACTAGGTCATGCTCAAGTGCAATACAATCTTGTTTTTCTCCAAGCCAGTTTCAATATTTGCCTGTCTGACATTTAATTTTAAAAGAAAGCAGGAAATAAATGAAGCCGAATTCAGACCTGTTATTATAAATGGAGCCAGAAAAGGCATTAGTTAAATTTAGACATTTGATTCACTTGCATAGATAACCCCAAACTTTAGCTGCCATGTTACTGAAAGGTAAAAGTTGGATACACAGTTACATGCCCCATTCTTAGAATTTCTGATCTACCCGACTATATAACAGAATAACAGAGTTGGACCTTAGACATCTCTCATCCAACACCACCCCCGCCCCCACTCAAGCAGGAAACCCTGTATTTTTCCATCCTTACAGTATGTATGCTCACTACAATTTGTGAAATAAGATTAGGAGATGTGAACCATCCCAAATTATCCTTCTTCATACCATGAGAATTTAAAATCCAATAAGGATGTCTTCTCTAATCCAACTCTCTGATCCCTGCACTATATTATCCTAAATTCCCATGTTGAATTTCGTGTTTCAGCCTATATTTGTCATATCCACATATAATCAATCATAAATTATTGAATTATTGAATATATTCAATGCTCAGTATCATTCAAGGGTCAGCATCATTCAGTGTTTAAAAGCAAGCAAAATACTATAATGTTTATTTACATAACTTCTCCATCTGTATATTATAATATACCTAGTTCCAAAGTGATAACTAAATTAAATAATAGAGCACTGGATGTATCAAGATGATGGACTAGAATGTGTGAAGCAGTCTTAGTATATATTTTCTAGTTTACAATAAAATAAATATTTTCCCACTAAGGTTTTCCCCTACTTCTTACCAAACTTCAAACTTGGAATCAGAAATTTGTTAGCAAAACTCTTTCCTGCCTGTCTGACAACTTCAGAGCTTTTTAATATTTTCAAATCCTGAATCTTTGGATCCTAAGCTCTTATTGGAAGAGTTGTAGATAGGTACATTCCAAAGGACTTTCTTTGGAATTTGAAGTGTTGCATGGCATAGCTCTCTTAAATACATTACTATTTGACTCAAAAACTGTCTCAAAGCTACCTATGTCATAACAGATAAATAAGAATCTTTCTTTCCATCCTCAGTCTTTCATTGTAAAAATTGAATTCCCATATCATGATCATTAGACTTTTATCTTTTGAGGTAAGGAGTGTTACTTTTGTGCCACCAATGCTTTCTTCATCCTCCCCCGCCCCATCTTCTTTTCCCCTTTTTTGTTTTACCCCCCTCCCCCTATTTTAATGACTTTGAGTTAGTTTTTGACTCCTGGACAAGTCCGTGTAGTCTGCTTGGAAATATTCCAGAAATCGTTTTGCCATTGCCTCCTTCCTAGAGCTGAGAAAAAGTGACCACACAAGGTCACCCACCTGGCATTGTGCTTAAGGAGGAACTAGAACTTAAGCTATAGGTTTGAGCCTACACCAAACTCGCTCTCTGTTTTCCTTTTTCTCACACTGTATACTTGGGCAATTCAATGTGCTCCTTGGGTTTTTTAAGGTTTTGTCTAAAGATTCCTTGCTGATACTTGGCTCTTGGCCTCATTTCTGGTTACAGTCTTGTTAGCACTCATCACATGAATTCAGTTTTGAAGGAGTTGATTATTTCCACATTCACTTTGCTTTTCTCTTTAACTTTTATCTAGCCATCTTAAATATTTATTTGGCTAGTTAATACTGCAATTTCCAAATAAGAAATAATAGTATCAAAGTTATCACAACAACATCCAAATTACTTAAATCAAATGTACTATATATGTAGCATTTGAGTTACAAAAAGTAATCCCTAGGAATAATGCACAGATGTCTTTAAAAATAAGTGCAAACTAGATTAGGAATAAAACAGTAACAGTCACACTAAGGTTTTGGGAAAGAACCCAAATGAAACCAGTCCTGGAAATACAATTAACATTATTTTAACATCAACATATCTGCAACTTTAGTCGTACACTATGTCCAGTTATATATCTCAGATAATACAGCTAATAAAGTTTAATAGTTTTATTATTTTTATTGATAGATTATTTTTATTGAATCAATATTTCCTTCGCCCATTAAAAAATTAGGAAAGAGCAGAGATGAAGGGAAAAGGCATTTAATTAAAAAAATGCCTTTTCCCTTCATCTCTGCTCCTTCCTTCTAATTTTTAAAATTCCTTTTCTCTTCATTTCTGCTTTCTAATTTTTAATAGGTGGAGGAAATATTAAGTCAATAAAACAATATATCAAGGAATTTTATTTACTATCATTGGAAGACTGCTATTGATCTCCTCTCTCTTTCTTTGATTTTATAGAGGAGATAGAGTAAAAGCTATTCATTGATTATATTTCTTGAATGTGGGATCCATCACTTATGGTATTAAATAGAATACCTCATGACAATGAGTTACTACTTGATGGATTTCACTTTCATATATGAACTAATGAACAAATAATATTGTTTTGAGAACAGGTTTATTATTTGTTCCTTGCCAGTCTATCATTGTAACATTGTACCCAACATCAAACTTGGCATTTTTTGATTTGGTGTCAATTTCTTACTTCATTTCTTTTTACTCTTTTTTAAAACCATTACAGAGTTCAAATTATTGCAGTCCACATTTCTTGAAAGTTCTCCCAAGATTAGTTCTCATTTAATTTTAGACTGCCCCACATTTGCATGCTTGTTATATTATCATATCTTTCCTTCAAGTAGCTCAAGACAGTATTATCTTCCAACAAATCACCGATGTTAGCTGAGCTAAAGTAGTGACTGTTCCAAAACGGATATAAAAGAATTCTGACATAGATCTTGTTTGCACAGGACATTTGCTTCCAGGGCATTTATGGTGGGATGAACTCCGCTAAAATCTGGTGGTCTTTGGCCTCATTTAGAAACATCTGTGGAAGTTAGAGCGGATGATTGAGTTACTTTATTGATTATGGAAGATTATATTGTACACTGCCTAGCTCCCTCTTTAAGGGAGATGGATGGTTAAGAAATACAAACCAAACAAACAAACCCGACAGACAGCTAGCTAGCTAGCTAGCCTGGAGATGCACATGGATCCCTGCACTTCACAGACATGCTGGTTCTCTATACTTCTTCAGTATTTCTGGAATTGACAATGTAAACTGTACAGCATTTTCAATAAAAGTTATAAAATTTAGTGGTGTTTCTGTACATTTATCTTAATCTCATTAATTTTACAGAAATAAGTTATGGTGCCAATCTAGCAAAATTTTCAGCATGAGATAGTATGAATAATATAGGTGGAGAAATAATTAGAAAAACTGTACCATAGCTAATATCAACCAGATGTTGTTCCAAAATCAGAAGATAGAGTTTTCCCCTTGAACAGACAATATATTCCTGTGTGGGGAAGAAAAGACAGTGACAGACCTCAAAAATGGAATTGGTGTGCAGCCTGAATCCACAAATGAAAAAGCATGCCTAATGTCTTACAAAACTTGTATGACCTTTCACTTATGAAAGCAGACAACATAATGGCTGTAGTAGGAGCATAAACCTACAAACAAGAGCACTACCCACACTGTAATAACCTGTTTCCCTGAAAATAAGACCTAACTAAAAAATAAATCATAAGCATGTTTTTTTACACATGCTCCTAATATATGTCCTACCTCCCAAAATAAGCTATACTTAAGAGCCTACACAGCTAGCTGCCTGCCCATACTATCAGGTTCCTCCCTAAGCCACAGTTATGAGAGCAGGTGGGATGGTGGTAGAGCTGCCCCATACACCCCACACCAGTTTACCTCAGGGCCACTGCAGCCAGGCCATGTATTCCCCAACACTTGCCTCATAACAGCAGCAGTGGCAGTCATGTGCAGTAGGAGTCTACGTGGCTGCCTGTCCACTTATTTTGCTTGCTCATGGCTGCAACGAAACAGAAGGCCGAGCAGTGTGCTGATATTGTGGCCACAGCTGTGAGGTGAGGCAGGTGTCACCATGGGTGTCCTCGCTGTGAGGGCCCTGAGGTGAGCTGATGTGGGACACATGGGGCAGCTCCACACCGCACGTCACCTCGTGGCCATGGCACCAGTGCATTGCTCAGCCTCCTGCTCCATTGAGGCCGTGAGCAAGCAGAAGAAGTGTGCCAGCAATCACATGATCCTGCTGGATGGGGTGGCTAGAGCCACCACTGTAA
Organism: Myanophis thanlyinensis; assembly: GCA_017656035.1. Lineage (NCBI taxonomy): Eukaryota > Metazoa > Chordata > Lepidosauria > Squamata > Homalopsidae > Myanophis > Myanophis thanlyinensis. Next base: position 2,925 of record JAEANM010007535.1, on the reverse strand, counting down.
GGTGAGGCAGGTGTCAGAGAGTGGGTGGCCTGTCTACCGGGGCCCTGAGGTAAGCTGGTGCAGGGCACTTAGGGCAGCTCCACCTCCCCTGCCTCATAGCAGCAGCACTGGCACACTGCCAAGCCTCCTGACCCACAGCAAGCAAGCAGAACAAGTGGGCCTCCCACACATGGGGGGGGGGAGAAATAAGCCACTCCATGAAAATAAGCCCTAGTGCTTATTTGGGGACTCAAAACAAAATAAGACCTTTTATTTTCAGGAAAATACAGGTGTTTATCCAATTCTTCACCAACTGATTAGGGTCTATGGTTCAGAATTTTGTTCAAGCAATCCAATAGATTATATAATTCAAGAATTACCTGTAAGTGAGTTAAGAAAAAAAAAAGTTGTGGCATCCATAACCATATTGCAAATCTGCGCTGGATCATAGAAAAATCTGATCAATATCAGATCATCATTTATATGTGTTTCATCAACTACAAGAAAGCCTTGAAATATGTTAATCATGAGAAGCTATGGAGAAGCCTTCAAGACCTGGGGGTATCTCACATTTGGTCAAGTTAGTGCAATCACTGTACACAAATCAGGAAGCCACTATGCAAACACCATATAGATACTCTGATTGGTTTAAGATTGAGAAAGGAGTGCAACAAGGTTGCTTTTCCAACCTCATGTGAGTTCATGTGAACAGGAGCTGAATATGAAAAAGCAAGCACCTCAGCCTGGTAACCAAATGTAGGTTAGTTCAGTCTATTATGCTCCCCATCAGTACCTATGGTTGTGAAAGTTGAACCTTAAAAAAGCAAGACAGGAAAACAAATCAACCCGTTTGACCTGTGGTGCTGGAGAAGGCTCCTGCGTATTTCTTGGACAGCAAGTACTGGAATGCATAACACCAGACATGTCTCTAGAAGAAAAAAAAAATCATGAAAAAAAAATCATGAAACTGCATCTCACCTACTTTGGCCATGTTGTGCAGGGAAATTTACTAGAGAAAGCAATCGTCTTTGGAAAAGTTGGTGGTAAAAGGAAACCAAGCCATTAAAGAACACGGTAGTCACCAACAAAGCTGACACTAGCCAGTGCATAGAAAAACTCAGAGAAATAGTGCAAGATTGGAAAATGTGGAGAGACCCAACCCATAGAATCACCAAAAGTTGAACTCAACTGAATTGATAACATCATCATCATGGGGAGACCACACTTTCTGCTTGGCCCATGTCCAATAAAAGCCACTCAGCCCTTCCTGATGATATGTCCTCTTCCTGTTTTCCAGTTTAAATTCAAAACTGCCAGTGTTGGACCCTAGATGTCTTGAGCCCTTAAAAATGAATGTTTCATTGTTTTCTTCCATCCCAGTAGCAGTACCATATCCAGTTGGCTGCAATGTCTTGAATGTTCCCTCCTCTACATTGATTAGTTGCCACCCTATGAAGCCATTTCATCCTAGGCTGTCAGACTGCTGTGCTCTGCACTTTAAAAATAATCCTAGCAATTACTTCAGTGATGACCCATTACGTCAATAAATTATCCTCAGCTCTAGAAGTTCATGTTCCTCTTAACTCATATATCTTCTATTGGATACTTTTTAGTTCTTCCCAGATTAGATGAAATAGGATATATTAGATAGATACAGCAGCAAGTAAAATTTATAGTGAATGGAAAGATTCCTTAAGGTCAGCACTGGAAATCTTGCTTGTATTGGGCAGGCAAAGTGTCTGTAGATGGCAATCCCTGAAGTCAGTTTTGACATATGGACTATCAATTGAGGTTTTTAAGAAGAGATTGAACAACCATTTGTCTGAAATGGTATATAGACTCCAGTTTGAATGTTGGGGGGGGGGGAAGGGGGGAGTCTGGATTAGAAGACCTCCAAGGTTCCTTTCAACTCTGTTATTCTGTTCAAGTATTCTGGTAGAGTAGATGATATAGCTGCCATTTTTTTAAAAAACGAGAACTTGAAGAGATTTTCATATTGCTGTTTTTTCATGGTTAGTTCCAACAGGTTTATTGCATATCTGCATGCTGTTATACATCATGTTATAATTATCTGGACTGAATATGCTCATAACCAACTTGTAATATGTAAATATTATAGACAGTCACATGTTATAAGTGAGATGCTCTTCTGTGGTAGTTTCTGAATTGTATTTTGTATATTTCATAATTAGGGGTTCCTGGTGCTCACTGAGCTTGCTTGTTTTCTTGAAGATGTTTCATTACCTTAACTAGGTAACATCATTAGTGCTATTTCATAATTACATATGGCCTCCACATTTCTAAAAAAATTAGTAATATTAGAAATATAGTTTCTAAGTAGGCTTAAATATTAATCTGTCTTTGTTTCATATTGTAAACTCTTGGACTTCTAAAATAAAACATATATGTAACCTGGGGTGTTTCCAGATGGAAATATTCAAGCACTACCAGAAAAAAGCACTGCATAGCTATGCAATTTTTCTTTTTTTTTTCTTTTTTTTCTAAGGAAGAAGCAGCAGGGACCCTGGAGTATTACAAATGAAAGATGGATTCCCATAAATTCCATAAATGAGATATTGCAGCCGTACTATAAAACCTTTGGTTGGAAGCATCTCAGACGTGAAGCTATGTTTCAGAGTCAATTTAGGCAATATGTAAAGTATATATGTCAAATTAATCCATCACTCCCTATTTTAATTGAATAACAGTGCAGATGATTAGGAATCAGGATGGTTAATGTTAGCAGCTTTGCCTCCAGGATAAATATAACCTTCAGTAGGTGGAGAATTTCACTCAGACTGCTACATAGGTCAGAAAGGTTAAATTTTTACTCCTCCCAGGCCATATTCCAGAGTGGCCTCCTGTGCTGAATTTTTTCAAAGAATATCAGCTGCATTCACCTATTTTATGAAATTTGGTCTTTCCCTCCCTCCCTCCCTCCCTCCT
>JAEANM010007534.1:0-17656 GCA_017656035.1 Myanophis thanlyinensis | reverse complement strand
TGACTGATCCTGTAAATAAAAAGAGCTGATTTCACTAAAGCAACCTTGCGATTGCCGTTATTTCTCGAAATAAAACAGTGACCAAGTGAACAATTCACTTAGTGACCATTCAAAGTTACAGCAGCACTGAAAAACGTGACTTAGGAGCATTTTTGCAGCAGGACAAATTTGCAGCATCCCCATGATCATGTGATTTACATTTGGATGCTTGACAACTGACTCACATTTATGATGGTTGCAGTGTCCTGGGGTCATGTGAACATTTTTTGCAAATTTCTAACAAGCAAAGTCAATGGGGAAACCAGATTCACTTAACAAACGTTACTAATTTAACAACTACAGTGATTCACTTAAATGTGGCAAGAAGAGCCATACAATGGGGGCAAAACTCACTTAACAAATTTCTCACTTAGCAGCATAAATTTTGGGCTCAATTGTCATAAGTGGAGGAATACTTGTATAGCCAGGTTTTTAGGGCGAAAGGCTAACAGAGTTGGGGCCATACTGATCTCTGGAGGGAGAATGTCCCATAGAGCAGAGGCCACTTCAGAAAAAGCTTGTCTTCTGATCCCCACCAGCCGACATTTTTGGCTGACAGGATCTGCAGCATGCCCATTCTGCTCAGCTTGATTGAATGGGTAGAGACTCTTGAAAAAAGCGATCTCTCAGGTACCCTCGTCCTAAGCCATGGTGGGCTTTAAAGGTAACCAAAAATTGCACCTGGTGTTACCTGTGCCTTGTACCCAGTATCATTTACTATCTGCTCAGCTACCCAAATCCTTGTATTTCCCTATCAATATGTGAATTAGAGTACATGATAAAAACTTCTTGAAGTCCTCTTCACATATTTTTCTAGTTGTTCTGAGATGTTTTCTGTGTAATGCTTGAATTGAAGACTATAATGCAGCCAAGATCTCAGTATCCCAAAGCCTATTTTCTTTTTTCCTTTTTTTAAATTCAGATTTTTTATTTTTACATACAAATCGTTGTGAACAGTGTGGCACCTGGGTGTCATTCAATACAAACAAAATGGTATTAATCATGTTACAATTGCTAATCTTATCTAATTAAAAAAATAGCCATTAATCTTGTTCTAATAATAATCTGTCAGTGTTCCCAACGGCCACAGAAGAAAGACTCCAAACACAGTTTATGTGAGAAACCATAGTGCTCTTAATCTCCTTTGCTTTGCAGTCGGTATAAACTGGCATTCCTCGCTTTGAAAAGCTATAGTCAGTGCTGCCACCTAGTGTTCCCCACCACCTTTTATTAGTGCTGCTGATCAGTCCCCGCCCGTGCCCTCGCCCCACGCTACTCCAACCTTCCAGACTACTACGCCCTCTTCTAGCTGTGTATATGTTTAAGCTGCCACTGTTCAGTTCCATTGGCGGGGCTGCGCCAGTGGCTTCGTACAATCCAGCTGGAGCGGCCTTGCGCTGCCCAGGTGGTGACAGCGTCTGGGCTGGCTCCACGGCATGTGCGCACCGCCGAGCAGCTGACAAGCGTGCACACCACCCGAGGGCTGTGATTGACTGCTGGCCTCTGAGGTGTCTGCCATGGCGACCTATGGTCTTGGGAGCCTGGTCAGCATGGTGGAGGCATGGCAGGTGAGCGGTGTGGCTGGCGGCCATCTGACTGGGCACCCAGTCTGAAGGGCAGCCTTGAAACGGCAGGCCGAGGCTGACATAATGATAATACACACATTTCTATCAATTAGTCCATCTTGCATAATATCAATTTCTTGTCAACCACCATAACCTGTGTTTCATATTTATTTTTACAATAGTATGTATTAACATAGCTATTTAAATCAATTCTATATCAATTGACATATTCTACATTTCATACATCTTACTACAAATATCATTCATCACATTTATTGTTTCACAAATTCTATAATTCTAAAAATAATGCACATCTCCAAATTATATATCAAGTTATGTATTATATTGTTCCTCTTCTGTCTAGTCTCCCTCCTTCTTAAACTTTTACCGACTGTTGTTAGAAAAGTGTTCTTTTTAACCATTATCTCTTATCCTTCTTAATGTTCTTATTATCCTTTTTTTGGCTTGACTCCTATATCCTTCCCTTCTATCTATATTTCTGGTTCTGTCACCTTCTAAGTAGCCCATTTTAAACTTTTCTCTCTTTTCTGCCCTTTTCCATTGTTTAATTTTCAAGAAATTAAACAATGTCTGCTCTTGTCCCTTTCTCTTTCCCAGACAGAACTTTCTGAATCTCTGATCCCTCATTTAACTTCTCACAAAATACTATTTCCTTGTTTTATTTCATCCCTTTTTTTCATTTTTAATACTGTGCCTTTTAAACCCTTTTGTGCCCTTTGTTGGATTACCATCTCTATTTTTACATCTCTATTTTTATTTATATCCTTCCTGGATATCTTGCCTCTTCATATCTGCTTGTAATATATTTTCCATTTTTTTTTCTGTAGTCTCCAATCTATTCTTTAAGTTCTTGCATTCTGTTTTCCACATTTCCCTTGTCTTTTGTAATAACAGCACAATCTCCTCCCAGTTGCTCATTTCTTCTTGGTGGAACATCTCATAAGTTTTGTTATATCACTCTTTTGTTCAATGATCCAACTTCCATATATTCAAATGCTAAATCCAATCTCCAACATTTCAGTAAACTCAAATCTCACACTTTTATATTCCAATCTTAATCTTCTTAGTTCTTCAGTCCCAAAGAAAAAAAGAATATTTTTTCTGAATCTCCTTACTCCATTTTAATGTTAGTTTTGTATTGTAATCCTCTAAAATTCAGTTTCTTACTCCCACTATGTTTCATGTGTAATATGCTCCTCCCATCAGCAGATGGCACTGTTAAATCAGTTTCTAACATGAAACAGTTCTTAAACAGTTCTGTATTGTTTATTTCAAATATTCAGACTATAAATTCTTTTTAATTTAATTTTCTTTTTAATTCCGGCATTTTAAAAATGCCTATCCAAAATAACGCCTTTCCAAATTGAAGATCCAATTTTCTGTATTTTAGTAATCAGCTGCTGCCTTCCCCTTTTAATCTTCCCTTCCATTCAAGTTTTTTTCTCTCTCTCCCAAAGTTAATTCACAGCCAATTTCAAAGTAGTTTCAAGGCACTTTGTTGTTCGATAGTGTTTTTGGGGTTAAAATTCAAAATAAAACAATTCTTCTCACCCAGTTCCAATGCTGTTCACCGACTCAATTCCTGTGCTATGCTTAGGTGGTCATCAGTTGTCCCAGTTTTGTGACGTAGAGGGAATTAAGCCCAGGGGTTCACTGGGAGAGTTGCATTCTCTCCCTGACCTCACCGAGCACCTCTCCTTTGCTTCGGCACCTCTTCAAGGTGACTTTTGGCTCCTATCGGAGCTCATGAGTGGGAGAAGACTAAATCAAAAGCAAAACGACTCGCTTCTGCATCTAGTAATGCCGCGATGTCAACTGGAAGTCCCCCATTTTCTTTTTTATTTTCCCACAAGTGTCAAATAATCTACTGCTGGCCTATTGCGTTCTATTTGATTTTTAAAACATTGGATATATTTTGTAGATATTTTAGTTTACTGGGCTTTGTTTCCTCTCCATCTCTATTTTAGGCTGCTTGGTGTTTGAAAATGAGAGCATTAACTGAAATGGTTTATGTGGACGAAATTGAAGTGGATCAGGAAGGCATAGCTGAAATGATGCTGGATGAAAATGCAATTGCACAAGTTGCACGTAAGCTGCATTTATATCTGCTCCCAAATGTATTGTAAGAAGCAACTCATGATTCCCTCCCTAGGATACCAACATTCCTTTTCAATAATTACTTTCTTTTACCTCTAAAGGAATACATTACATAAAGGAATACATACATTTTATGTCAATTAATATTTCAGTTTTAGAATTGAAGCTTGTATTTCATGTTAAAATGTTCATATGCCTATAAAATATCAGTTTTCTTTGTGAGTAAATAATCCATGTACTCTTTGTATTCGATCAATACTGCAACAAGCTAAGAAATTGATTTTCAAGAAAAATCCCCAGTGCACTAATCCAGTTTTAATTACTTTATTATAAATGTAATTCCAGTGCTTCACAGGTAGCATTTTGTTTGTATAAAGGAATTATCTTCTCTATACAGTTTTGACTGATTCTGAGTCCAGTTACAATGTTGCGATTAAATGAAGCAGTGCATTTTTAAACAAACAAATAATAGCATTAGATTTTATTTGTTTGTACTTCATTATTCATCTGTGCTTTGCATCTTCTCTCTTTGGGTTTTATTTTAAAGAAACTTGGGAGAGGGAACCAAAAGATAAATAGCAAAAGAAATATATATAGGAAAGTATAAACATTATGATTTGTTTTATTTGTTTGATAGGACCTGGTACTTCACTTAAAATACCTGGAACTGGTCATGGTGCTGGGCCTAGCAAGGCTATCAGGTACTATACTCGGTTTCTTAGTGAGATTAACTGATTTGGTTGTTTTTCCTTGTAGTTAAGTGATAATCATCACATAGAATTATAATAGAGAGATGCATTTTATTTCTTATGTTTTGAGACTAGCTGATTTGAACTGTTTGTAATTGTCATCCAGGTGGCAGCTACTATTAAATTCCTTTCATTTGAACTAAGCTTTAAGGGCAGGCTGGTGATTTTTTCTTTTTCCCTCTTCATCCCTTTTCATTTTGCCCTGTATTTTGTATATCGTAAGCCTGAAAACTGATAGGAGTTATCAAATTATTTATGTAAGTTTAGATGTCTTGTTGCCAAAGAATGGAATTAAAATTTAAAAAATTGAGTCTCTGTAAATACGTTTTATAGGAATCATATTAGTTCTTTATAGTTTCTTTGTGGTTGTTCCTATATATTCAGAAATGCCTGTCAAGTTATAGTCATGGACTGAATTTTGGGTCAAGAAATTGCTCAGCTGTATTTTGTTAAACAGACAAATAAAATACATCATTAATTTTTTTATGCACACACACAGCCCAAAAATAACAAGTGTGATATCTAGTTTGAAATCAGTTTTCCAGACTACATTCTATGAAATACCACCACCATTAAATCAGAGATTTAATAAGTTCTATGAAAAAAAATCATTGATTGCTTTTTGTATTATAAATGGACAGCTAGCTGAAGGAAAGCTTCAATCTATTTGTTAATTTTTTTTCATTAATGTGTTTTTTTTTTGTCAAACTTAAAATGACTTTTATTCTCTATAGTAGGACAGAAAGTCCTTGGATGTTTTTCTGTCTCATTATGGATGACAAATACATAATTTTGTTATAGTTCTTAATGAAATAAGAAACTACTCAAGGACTACCATGTTTCCCCAAAAGTAAGACCCTCCCTGAAAACAAGTCCTAGCCTGATATTTTTGGGGTGGACCTACCCCAAAAATAACCCATGGGGATGGGCATGGCCACTATGAGAGGCAGTGAGCATGCAGGAGCTGACGGCATCCAGACATAGCCCGCCGGCCTTGGTGCAGTGCAAATACTGTTAATTTGAAATATGGAGGCAGAGGCGGGGAAAGAAGACAGGCAATCCGGACATGCTGTGCAGCTGCCTGACTCATGGGAGGATCGCGGGAGGCTTGTGTGGTGGCACTGAGGGATGGGGGATGGGGGAGGAAGATGATACTGACACCCCACGTGGGTGGGTGTTTGACACAGCAAGCCAAGAAACAGTGGGACAGAGTTAATTGCGCGTTGGGATCACCTATGCCTCTGCATGGCTGGGCTGCACACTTTTCACCCAGAGGGAGACAAAACTTTGTGTGTTTGCAAAGGGGATGTTTTGAAATGGACCTAATCACTTCATTTCAAACTATCTCCTTTGCAACCACACAAAGATTTGAATCTCCATCATTTCTCCATCTGGGCGAAAAGTGTTTGGTCAGGTGCTTTGGAATGGAGCAAATCGCAGGGCACCTGCCTCTCCCATCACCTATGCCTGCCTCAACCTGCTGCTAGCGTCACTGCACAAGCCTCCTGCAAGGCAGGCAGCCGTGTAGCATGTCCAGATCGCTTGTCTTCTCCCCCGCCACCTCTTTCTCCACACTCAGAATTAATGGTATTTGTGTTGCGTCAAGGAGGCTGAGGCATGCCGAGAGCTAGGCCCATTGCAGCTGCAGGCAAGCAGACTGGGATGGAGAGGGCGGGGCCAGTGGTAGTTGCACTTTCACTCCCATTGGCCCCTGCACTTGCCACCTCTTGCACTTTAAAAAAATAAGACCTCCCCCAAAATAAGCCCTAGTGCTTATTCAAGCCCAAAAGAAAATAAGACTGGGTCTTATTGTCGTGGAAACACGATAGTAGGTACACATTTTGTCAATATGTTCTATAGCCAAATAAGTTTAGGAAACCATTACAAGCAGTAAAGGTGTGAACAAAAAATAGCAGTACAAAAAGAGGTTTCACATTGTAAAAGATAACATAGATGATCTTCCTCAAAATAATTACAATTATGTAAATGCCATTTAGTGGGGTACTGAGTAAACCCTACAGGAGTGTGTACTTGATAAATATAATACATTATTTCATGCATAGGAAATTGAATTAATGCACATGTATATGTTAATAGTTCTATATGGCAATCTGTACTGTTCTGATTTTGCAAATAGCAGTAAGTGCTTCTGTTTATCATTTTATCCTGATGTTCTTCCATGTTTGGATCATTTCAGGCCAGTGACACAAACAGGGCGACCCCTGACAGGCTTTGTACGACCTAGCACACAGGCTGGGAGACCAGATAGCATTGAACAAGCCTTAAAGACTCCAAGAACTGCTCACACTGCCCGTCCAATGACTAGTGCTTCAGGGAGATATGTCAGGCTTGGAACAGTAAGAATCCTATGTTTGTACTCTTGGAAATTAGGTTTCCCCCATGCTTTTTTTCCTCCCTGCTATGTGAATAACTGATTAAAACTAATAGCATCTTTATGTCTGTTTACATGATCAGACTTGAAAAATATGTGTATTCTATACAGCATGATACAAATAGACTTTGCTTATTATTGCTTAAAGATAAAATGTGCCACAAAATACACAAATATCCATTTATGCATAGTAATGGGGGAAAATATAGTGTGGTATTATAGTCCTGTAAGCCCCACTGGATTTAGCACTGCTTTATATTACATACCTTTGACTAATAAATAAATAAATATGCTTTCACAATTTCCCTTTGTTGAATTTTCAAGCAAATTATAGTCTTTTTTACAGTTTGGTACCTGCTCTGCATGTTATGAATAACAAATGATATGTTCCATATTTTCCTGTGCTCTTTATTATTGCCATTTTATTTTCCTCATTATTATGTTAATATTTGTAATAACTTTTTTTTAAAAAATAGTAACTTTTCATTCCACCCAATGACCTTTGTTATTGAATAGTTTAGACGTTAACAATAGAAAAAAAATGTGAAGCGAATAAATATTTTTTTTCAGAAAGGAAGATTCCTATTGATTACACTTTACTGGGGGCTGTCCGAGTTACATGACTCTGGATGGGCACTGGAGAGTCAATTCCCTGTTAAGCTCCATCGCTGCTGTTGCTGCTGAGGAGTGGGTGAGAGTCTAGTTGACTCAACTCTAGGAGTAGTGGCAAGAGCTGGGAATTGTGCAAGTGTCATAATTTATTCTCATGTATTATTTTTTATAGGCTCCATATTGGTTTCTCAAAGTTGTATATTGTATTGCCAGTTATAATTCAAATATAGTATGTCATTTAGTTTGATGCTTTTTCCCACTATAGGCCTCCATGCTCACTAATCCTGATGGTCCATTCATCAATGTATCTAAACTGAATTTAAATAATTATGCTCAAAAACCAAAGTTGGCAAAGGTATGTGCTTGTTTAATATTGATTTGTTCATTTTAAATCCTTACCTGTTAATTAAAACAAACGTTAATAACTTTTTGTATTTTTACTATTTTTTTTTTTCAAAAGAGATGCACAAATTCAGTATGGTAGAATTTCTCATCCACTATAAAGCAGTTATCAGCCCCTGAGTAGAAAGACACGTGCAGTCTATACCAGGTCTCTCAGAGCTTCCCCTATACCCTTGTACTTCTTACTTTACCTTGCTGCCTGTCAACTCCAGGAATGAAAATCCTCCCTGCCAAAATCCAAGCAGTATTTTCAGCCCGAGTGAGGAAAGACATTGCATGCATCCTGTACTGGGCCTCTCAGGGCCTCCCCTACACCCGTGAGACACCCATTACTTCTTACTTTACCAACTCTCCATTCAGGGTTGAAAATTCTACTTATGTTTCAATTCCCTTTCATCTCCAGAGGCTGGGCGAAAGAGCATCCTGCTGAAGGATTTCAGCTCTGTGTGCAAGCAGGCACAAAGGATTTCAGCTCAAATTGGAATCCTTCAGCAGAGAGCTTCCTGCAAAAGGATATCAGCTATATAAAAGCAGGCATAAAGGATTTCAGTTCCATGAAATCAAGCATGGAGCCGAAATCCTTCTGCAGGGAGCCTCTTCAGCCAGCCTCCTAAGATGGGAGAGTGTTCTCTTGGCAGGGGGCAGATGCTTGCAACCTTCCATTCCTGTTTCCCCATTGATTTTTCAGGAGAAGCTGGTAGAGCAGAGAAGATTGCAAATGATGATCACATGATTATGGGGCACTTGGCAAATTGAATTGTAAGTGCAAACAAGATGCCAAGCACCCAGATTGCAATAATGTGACTGCGAGATGGTGATGTGACCTTTGGTAACTGGATGTGCTTTACAGGGCATAAAACACCCTTTTTTAGGCTGTTGTTAATTCGAACCATTATATGTTGAGGACTATCCATACTTACAATGTGATCAGTTGTTCAAAGCAAAGGTTGATCTTTCAAGATAATTTTCAAGCACCCAACTGTTCAGCAATGAAACCCTCCGCCCCTTCCCAATTCTTTCTTTGATAAATACAGTAATTACAACACATAAAAAATATCCTATTTCCCTGGCTTTCTCCCAGACTTTGGACAGAATGTGTCAGCCTCTGTTGACTTTCTTAATTTTAGGTTTATATAGTGTATTTTCCTTTGGGCTGCTTATATTTTGCTTTTTGTATTTGTATTTTTCTGCTTTTAAATGTAAACTGTCCCAAGTCATTGATCTATAAATTGTAATTAATTAATTTCAGGTATAAAATTAATAATTCTTGCCTAACAAGGCAGTAGCATTACATAGATTTTTGAAATGTGAATTCTTTATTGTATTCAATATATTTACTAAATCTGGTTTTAATTTTAAATGAGCTAATAAAATACTTATTTCTAATTAAATGTAAGTAGACCTTATTTGCCTCCAATTTGATGACATATTTCAATTTTTTAAAAATAGGCTTTGTTTGAATACATTTTTCATCATGAGAGTGACGTTAAGAATGTAAGTATATTTATTTTTAAAAGGTGCATGTTCTTTCTGTTTTTATTTTGAATGTGAGATAAATATTTAACAATTGAAGAAAACTAATTCCATCTAGGACAGGATTATTTCTTTCATCCAGGATAATGCTATTGCATTTTCTTACTTCAGAAAAATATGTAAATTATTACTTTTGGGTGAATTCAATTATTTAATGTTAAATAATTTAAATTTAATAATTTAGTTTTCAAATAATTTTGGTTTTCCCAAAAAAAGACATAGTGGTCAGTTGAACAGATGGTTTCTGAAATCAAAAGTGGTCAGTTGAACAGATGGTTTCTGAAATCAAATGTTCTAAAAACAGTTGCCATTTCTTGTTAAATAAACACTGATAGATTGATTAATTGATTGCCATCAAATCAAAGTCAGTTCTTAGCAAGCATATGAATAGATTTTCTCCATGATAATATGTCCTTAATCTTCAGCTTCAAGAAATATATTGACGTCTAAAAGATTTTAAGGAAAACCATCTCTCGAAAGAAGAGTCCTCAAACTTTTTAAATGGGGCCAATTCACGGTCAGACTGTTGGGGGGCTGGACTGGCTGGGTGGGTGTGGTTAGGTAGTTATGTGACTGGCTAGGTGTGACCAATTTACAGTCACACTGTTAGTAGTCCATTAACAATACACACAAATTAAACTTTAATTTGTTTTGCTCCTGGAGGTGTTATATTTGCTTTTGTTTGCATGCTGCTCTTTTAGTTGACTTTTTATTTTTACTGGATTGTTTTTTAAGTTGTTTAGGAGGCCTCCGTGCAGCCCATTTTTGGTTGGCAGGGTGCTACTGGAGGCTGGGGAGGCCAAAATTTCACTGCACACATGTTGTGCATTGACAATAAAGGATTGAATTGAATTGAATTGAATCGAATCAAAAGCAGACCTTGCAGAGGCCCCAATGGCCAAATTGGCTGGCAGAGTGCTTCTGGAGGCCAGGGAGGCAAAAAATGAGAGGCACAGATGCCCCAGGAGGCCAAAAATGGGCCTACTTTTGACCTCACCAGCCTCCAGTAGTACTCTGCCAACCAAAAACGAAAGCCATTTGTAGCTTGAAAAGCTTTGGAATTTACTGGGTTCGAGGGTAAATTAAAGCTGGGAAACTGCCTTTGCCTAGAAATATGGTGAGAGACTTCATTGTCCAAAGGAATTTATCTGAACTTTGAAAAATTGTAATCAATATAACAACTGAATGATGACTTAAAATCTTGATCACAGAGAAGAATTATAATTATTACATCTTTGTCCTATGAAGGAGTCAATAGTGCATTGCTTCATTGCTGTGCCAAAGATGTCTCTTTTTTTCTTGATTGTTGCCAAGAAATACAAATGGCTTTCATCTGCAGTTGAAACAAGGCCTTTGCATAAATGTTTTTCTGTATCTGCAGTTTGGGACTTTATTTTTGTAAGAATACTGGCAACTAGCATTCATTCTTTACTTTCTGATTCTTAGTCGTCTAGAAATAATCTAATTGTTACAATATCAAACATGGTATTGAATAGTATATTGATACCTGATGTGATCAAACGTTGGTTAAGTCATTAAAAGTGACCTCCCAATCTTATCCATATATCAAACACATAAGCAATTAGATATTAGTCTCTCCGTTCTTCCTCATTTACCATCTAGGGTTTTAATTCATGGTATCATTCAGGTTTCTTGATGCTTTTCTCAAAACGATTTATTGTATTAAAAAAGTGTCTCATTTATGTAAACTGTTGTAACTTTGCTTTTCATTAAGGTCATGCCTTATATATAAATAGAGGAGGCTATAGTGAATTATGGATGTGATTTATTTATGCCTTTGCACGAAGTGCTGAACTTACAATTAACTGCACAAAATATGTGTAAACCTTTTCAGTATTTAATTATGCATGTATGAAATGGTTGGAATGACCCAATTTAAGAGGAATCCAACCCTAACAGGAATTAATACAAAAAATAGAAAATATTAAAGTATATGGGTGGTAGAGGGGTTTGAGCAATTTTTAAAATGCCTTTATCAAGAAAGCAGCCAGGTTTGAATAGGTTAAAATTATATCGTCAAAGAGTCTTTTGCCATTTCAACTCATGAGGCAAAATACAAAAAGTGGAAATCTAGCATATTTATCCAGTTTAATCTTATAATTTTTTACAACTTGTTAAATATTCATTGCATATGTTTTTCTCTCTCAAAATTGAAGATGACCTTTGTAAGTTTGCTTCTCTTTCCAGGCTTTAGATTTGGCAGCATATGCCACACAGCATGCCCAGTTCAAGGACTGGTGGTGGAAAGTGCAAATTGGGAAGTGTTATTACAGGTAAACTATCCATTATGAAATCTGCAACTTCAAGCATGCTTCTTTGGTGGTACCCTCACATTATGAATATATGCTGTCAGTTTGAGATGGATTTTTAGGCAGAACTTCAAAACATATATTTAAATTAAATAAGAATAGAGACAGTCTTCAAAACCTACAAACTGTTATTTGCTTCAATTAAAATAGTGTTTCATCTAACAATCTCCTGTGCTAAAATGTTTTGCTTAAATTTGCTTAAAAAAATTTGCTTAAAAACAAACAGTGAGATTTTTATTCCACCCAGAACCACTACTTTTATGGTTTTCTGAAGCTTGAAACACCAACTTCATAACATTTAAATCTTGTATTGAACAGGTATATGATGGCAGAGGACTTAAGAAAGCAGTTGCTAATTTAAAAATGTACCAAGGGGGAAACAAAGTATTACCAGTTGAACTTAAATAAAGAATGTTTGGTATTACATGGATGTTTTCAAAGAAAACACATTTCAAAATGGCAAACTGCTTGCAAATTCATTGCCATAATTAAAGCACATTTATGGTGGGGTATTACAGTTGCATTACTGGTATGCTATTAAACTACTAATCAAGTCAAAGTCAGATAGGCTTTATTGTCATTCCAACAATATACAATACAGTACACAGTGAAATGAAACATTTCCCCAGGACCAAGGTGCTACATCAGACAACATAAATTTAAAAAAAAAGTTGGACACAAAACTCTAACTAAAAACTTTAAAAAACGATAAGTAGACAAGTATTTATAATTCCAGTTTCTTTGTATTGAGGAGTCTGATGGCTTGTGGAAAGAAACTGTTACACAGTCTACCATCTGTAATAATGTTTAAAGATGTAAATAATACAGAAATGAAAGACACATAAGAGCTTAAAAGATATGTTGTTAATTTGATTCTTGTGTTATTACAATGCTGGTCTCTGACCTCTGTTGCAAACCCCCTCTTCAAGCACTAATAATGTCACCTACTAGTTGGGTAATGAAACATCTGAAATAAACAAGTGTGTGACACACTTTTGGATATCTGAATAGTGCTGTCACATCTCTGCTTGTTGCTGTTCTTTGAATCCAAATCCTTCTTAATGTGGTGCTCAGAACTGGACACAATGGTGTCTCACCAACCCAGAACAGAATGAAATGCAACTTCTTATTTAGAAATTAAATCTGTTGATGTATTCTAAATCTTTATTTCCTATACTTATTACAACATCATATTTTATTCAGATTGTGATCAAGTACTGTTCTAAAATCTTTTACATATGTATTCGGAAAAGCTAAATATACCTTATTTGACATCGGTTGACATCTAAGTGAAGCCTTGTTATTTATCTCTAATAAATTTAATTATATTATTTTTCAATCTGTTTTTCATTTTTCTTTGAATATTATTTTTATCACTTAAGATCATGTCAGATGGTAGTATGAAGCTGGTATGGTTAATATTTGGATGGTAGAGTACCAGAATTCCTAGGAGCAGGAAGTTTTTTTTTTTAAACTTGGTGGAAGACAATGGGAAACACTTTTGTGTAGGTACCAGGAACTGGATTTGTCTACCTTTTTATCCTGTCCAATTTTATATCATATGTGAATTAGATAAATGTTCCCTCACTGTTCATCTAAATAATTGATAAAAGTGTTGAAGAATACAGAATCCAAGATTGAACCATGTGGTAGTCATTTTATATTTCTTCACAGTTGGATGAACAAACATTAATGAGCACTATTTGAATGGGATTTTCAAGGAAATTTACTTAATTATCATTCCATCCAGCCCATACTTTTGCTAACTTGCTAACTTGCTAATTAGACTATCTTGGGGTACTTAAGATACCTTAAGTCAGACATGTCACACACGCGGCCCGGGGGCCGCGTGCAGCCCATTACAAGTGCACCTGTAGCCTGCACAGATGATATTTTACACGCAACCTTGGATCCTTCTTGAGCAGAAAGGCGGGGTAAGATATTTTAAATCAATAAATAAAATTAAATGAGTAAACAGGAAGGTGAACCCTACACGCTGTCCTGAGTTCATTGTTGAAAAGGCAGTCTAGACATGTTACAAATAAGCAAAAAGGCTTCTTAGGCTCCCTGGGCATGTTGCAAGAGAAACACCTTTCTCCTGAAGCGACAGCAACTCTTCCTTAGCCTGGTCAGGGGAACTTGTCAGGCAAGGCCGGCGCTTGTAACTCGACCTGCGCCACCACTACCAGTGTGTGTTTTCTGCTTGTCCCGCCGTCCCAAGAGCTGCCAAGGGCGAGCCCAGCCACTGCGGCCCAATTGAAGAGGGTGCGGCCCTCATCATAACTCAAATGTGACAATATGGCCTTCAGGCGACTCTGAGTTTGACATGCTTAAGTGATTTGATGAAGTCTGAAGTTGCTGAATATTCTGTAGTTTACTAAATTCCCTCCTTTAAAAAAAAATTGGGGAAAGTGTTTACCACCTCAATTGTCTAGCACTTCACTCATTTCACAGGATTTCTGTATATATAAAGTTCAGCCAAACAGACCGTCAACAAGTTTTTTCAATATGCTATGATGTAATTTATCTGACTCTGGACTTTTAACTCATCCAAATACATCTGAATATGAATATATTCCTCAATTTACAACTGTTCATTCAGTGACCATTCAAAGTTACAACAGCACTGAAAAAAGTGATTTATGATCTTTGCAGCATCCCAATGATCATGTGATCAAAAATCAGATATGTAGCAGTTGGTTCGTATTTATGACTGTTGCAGTATCCCAGAGTCATGTGATCACTTTTTGCAATCTTCTGACAAAGAAAGTCAACGGGATAGATAGATAGATAGATTCACTTAACCAGATTAGTAACTTGATCAACTGCAGTGATTCATTTAACAACTGTGGAAAAAAGGTCATAAGATGGGACAAAACCCATTTCATAAATGTTTCATTTAACAACAGAAATTTTGAGCTCAATTGTCATAAGTCAAAGACTGCCTCTGTGTGTGTGTGTGTGTGATTATTTAATTAGTATCTATTAAATATATAGAGATATATATTTCAGTCAGTTGTAAGTTTTTGTACTACCCTTTCATTTTACTCTTCATAATTTTTGATACATGTCTCCTTTTTAGAAAAAAACTGAGCTAAAATAATTATATCATTCTACATTTTGTTCATTGAGTAGCTACTTTTATTTGGAACATAAAAATACATTTATCTTACTTCATTTTGATATTTAGCCTTTCTAATTTCATTTTTACAAATCAAGTAAATTGTAGCATATGTTCTCATTTTTAGTGATTGTAATGTATAATTATTGCAAAATATAACCCATTTATTACTAGCTTATTGGCTTTAACATTTCATTATAAATTCGTCCAGACTAGGATTATACCGTGAAGCAGAAACACAGTTTAAATCTGCTCTCAGACAACAAGATATGGTAGATACTGTACTGTACTTGACAAAAGTAAGTTGGCATTTGTAATTAAAAAATCATTCTTTTAGACAAATGGCTTGGATTATAATTTCTTAAATTTTTGCAAGCTCATTAAAATAGTTTTTCAGTTGCTACTGCTTTTTAATATCCTATAAGAAAGGATAATTTGGAAGGTTTTTCTGCTGCTGTTTGCAACATCTGGGTAAATCTAATTTTAGAATGTCGTTGCATTGACTGTTTAGCTGTAATACTGACTGAAATAGAAATGTTTCTGTATGGTTTCCTCCTACCACACTGTGTATATGCATGTTAGGTATCTGAGATCAGACTCCTGAAGAAATTGGTTTTTAATACAATCCTTTCCAAATTCTTGAACAAATTTAAAAATCCAGCCGATAGACTACCTTGTAATCTCTCTTTACAAATGACTAGAATACAGTTAAAATTGTAAAAAAAAATTGTAATGGATGGTTTCATGAGCTGGAATGAATAAACAAATTGGGCAGAGACACAAAACAGTTTCATTAAATATTTTATAGTAGTAAAAAGAATGGTGGTATTTTTTAAAACCATGTTGTTACGGTGGTGTGGCATTATCTAAATTCCGGGAACATAAGTAGAGGCAGTGCCAAAGTGTGGAGACTTAGTTTTCTAGCTTTAAATGTAGCTGTATGCATAGACTTAATATATGTATATATGATTCAGTTGGCAATTAATTTTCATGGCTATAGTTTTGTAAAAATCTTAACATTGATGGAGCTACACCGATGTATTTGCCCAGGTATATTCCCGCTTGGATCAGCCTTTGACAGCGTTAAATGTTTTTAAACAAGGTTTAGAACGATTTCCTGGAGAAGTTTCCCTCCTTTGTGGCATGGCCAGGATTCATGAGGTATGAAAAACAAGTTTTTCTCCTGCATTAAGAGGATAATTGATGAGTATGCCCTCAAACAGTTTTTTGCTTTAAATTCCAGTACCTAGATGTGCAAATAAGTTAATGCTAAGGAGACAGAATGGGGAAGCTTTAAGACTAGGCTTGTGGCTTCTTTGTCCTAAAATATAAGAATAGGAGAGCTGTCCTATTCTCTAGCTTTAGCAATTCCTCCTCTAGTATTTCTAAAACTAGGTTTAAAATCTAAATATCAAAGTCTGAAATTTGGCATCCTTTAGTTTATCACTGAGTTACAGCTCTTCTAGCTTCTACTGAAGCAGCTGCTTTTATAGTTCAGTTTCAGAGAAACATCCATGCTTGGACAAAGGAGTCATTACCAGATCTTTTTCTAGCATTCATTGTTTCAAACAATAAAGCAGTGTAGAACTTAACAAACTAGTTGATTTTTTGGTAGCTTGCTAATGATTTCATGCATATGGGGAGAATGGAAGGCCACTAGTACATTACTTCTATTACATTATATGAACAAACAGAAAAAGCTGTTTCTTGGCTGAAGAAAACAGCTTTTATGTAATGCTGTTTTACCTAATGGCAGTCCATAAACAGAAGTAGGAAATAACCAAAAACATATAGCTACTTACTTTGAATAAGCTAGAAAAAATAGTGAACATATAAAGTAAAAATTTATAATTATATGTGATTAATGCACATATGCACATCTTTTCAAGTATATTTTTTCTTCAGTAAAATTAGAAGAGATGTATTTTTAGCATTTATAAGATAATATACAAACCTGTAGTACTGCAGAGCTACTGATAGAATTTGAGTTTTATTCTATATCTTGTATAATCTCAGAATATTATTCATGTAATTGCTGTAATATCCCTTAATATTTAAGTAATCACAACACTCTTTTTGTTTTTACTAATCATGTGTAACTTAAAAAGTATTTAATACTTTCATATATTCATCTGTTTATAGGAAATGAACAACATTTCTACAGCTGCAGAATGCTATAAAGATGTCTTAAAACAAGATAATACCCATGTGGAAGCTATTGCATGCATTGCAAGTAATCATTTTTACTCTGACCAGCCAGAGATAGCGTTACGTTTTTATAGGTAAGAAGGTAGTAAATATATATTGTTTTCGAAATAGTGAAATAGAGTAAAAATAAAAGACAAAATGGATGGATATATGAAAATATGTTACATCATACACTAATTCAGGGGATTGACAACCCTGGGAACACATGAATTGATTTATGGTCTGTCCTCAACTGATTAATCAGACAACATAAAAATGGTATTCAAACATTCACCTACCCTATATTTTGATCTAGTGCTCATATGCCAAGAGATTTGATTTTCCAATCAAATTTGTTGCAAAGACTACAAAACTATTAATGGACTGTTCTCTTGCATTTGAAATACTAATGTATTAGGAAGACCTAACATGTGGGAAAGAGGGAAAGACAGACGTACACATATAATACACACACATGTAACATAGTTTTAATACAAGGCTTCATGTATTTCTGATATTTCCTGAGAATGTGGCAAACACATTTTCTGTTAATTTTTTTCAAAATTATATAGAGATACATAAATATAATGTGCATATACATACATACA
>JAEANM010007533.1:0-17656 GCA_017656035.1 Myanophis thanlyinensis | reverse complement strand
GAGCCGCTGCCCCTTGCCCAACCCGGTCGAGGATCCAGCCCCTGCCAGCACCGTGTTTTGCATCGACCAACTGGCCCTGGGTCTGATCGCTGCTTCGGACATTGCAAGAGCCTCATCCAAAGACAAGACTTTAGTGCAAGTTTCTTGCTGGGTGGGGAGGGGGTGGCTGACAACACCAGTGAAGGAAGAATTTTGGCCTTATTGGATAAGAAGGAAAGAACTGTCATTACTTAAGGGTTGCATCCTATGGGGGGGGGGATCGAGTAATTATTCCGAATGCAATCAGGGATAAATTATTGAAGGTTTTGCATGAGGGGCATCGTAAAGATGAAAGCTTTGGTTAGAAGCTACATGTGGTGGCCTAAGATGGACGATGCTATCAAAAAGTGGGTGGCTGTGTGCTCCCCATGCCAGGAATCTAGGCCAAACACTCCCACTGCCCCGTATAGGGAATGGGAAAAGTCCAGGGGGCCCTGGTCTAGGATCCATATCGATTACGCTGGTCCGATGAAGGGTCAAACATTTCTAATTATTGTTGACGCTTTTTCAAAATGGTTAGAGATTGTAAAAATGCAAACCACAACAGCCGAAGCAACAATTAAAGCGTTAAAGCGGGTGTTCACTACCCACAGATTACCCGATGTTCTGGTATCTGATAATGGTCCACAATTTACAAATAGCTTATTCAAAATGTTCCTAGATGACCAGGGAATCAGACACGCCCTGGTCGCGCCTTACCATGCACAGAGCAATGGTCAGGTGGAAATTTTTGTGAAGTTAGCAAAAGAGGCACTCAAATGCATGGATTCGGGAGGGTGGCAGGACAAAACTGACTAATTTTTATTAATTCAACATATAACACCAAACACCTCCACAGGGAAAAGCCCAGCAGAATTGTTAATGGGCCGGAGGCTACGAAACAAACTGGATAGGATACATCCAGATTATATTCAGGAAAAAATTGATGAAGAAAATAAAAAACGTAAAAGGTTCCAAATTGGGGACAGGTTTTTACCAGAAATTATGGGGAAGGACTTCTTTGGCTACCAGGGGGGATAACTGCTATTACTGGTCCCCGTTCTTACAGATTGCTGATTCCAAATGGACAAATTTGGAAGAGACATTGGGATCAAGTGAGGAGCAGAGTAGAACGGGATGTGGATGAAACCCAAGGGGAAGAACCAGTCCAAGAAAAGGAATGTGAAAACTTATCTGAAGGGGCAGAGTATTCCAGCGAAGTTTCAGATGCTTTGGGCCCAGCCACACCCGGAACGGAGACTCCGCTCATTCCAGGGGCCGGGCCAGACTCGGCAGCAGACCTGCCCTTGCAGGTTGCTGCTGAAGAAAGAACTGAATTGCGCAGGTCAAGTAGAACCAGGAAACGCCCTGGCTATCTACAGGATTACGTCACTAATTGAGTGAGTACCACTCAGCTAGGAGGGAGGGGTGTTCTATACCTAATTAATTATATGGGAGACACCAAGTCTGGCGCCAGCTATCAGAGGGCGGGAAAATCCTGCTCTCTGATTGGCCACAGTGCACAGTTGTATATAGTATAAATAGATGTCAATTTAAACTGTTCTTCGTTCTTGTCTGACTATTCCTTACAATAAAAAGAGCTGATTACACGAAAATAACCTAGCGTCTGCCTTTTATTCTCGAAATAAAACAAATACCTTCCGAATGTCTACTGGTATTATCTAGCCTACCACCACCACCCCACATCTCAAGATAATCAGCCTTAAAAGGGGAATGGCAAAAACAATCATTACCTATACATAAGGACTGTCATGATCAAAAAGATTCAGACTCAAATCTCAGAATTCGCTGTGGAAACTTCAAATATGGTAACAACTGATTTCATGGAACTCTTGATTCCTAACAGATTTCCAGATTTTTATTCAGTGCTTTTGGACTTCGCATAACATATTTTGTATATTTTGGAATGGGTTCATCTTTCGGCATTGATTTTGACCTGTAAGCAATATTACTATAGTTCAAACTTGAACAAGATTCTCATATAATTATTGCAGCATATACACTCAAGCAGTTTCCAAGCTTATCCAGGAGCAGGTCATGTTATCTCTTCTCCCCATCATTTTTTTGTCATGTACCAAACAAACCAGCGGGGTTCAGAAAAGGGCTTCTCAAGCTCAGTCATAAGGTTGGAATTTAGCCATTGCTCAAGCTGCTAAGAAACAAAATGTTTAGGTTTGGAGTTAATTTCTATGTTTTTATAAAACGCAATTTGATCTGTCTATAATCACTAAAAAGAGGGGGGGAGGGAGCAGAGGCAAAGAAACAAACAACAAAAACCTTTGGCCCATGCATATAGACTGATTCCTGGAGTTTGCCTGTCTCATGCCTGCTGAGATGAGTCAGCTGCCAAGCTTAGAAGTGGCTTTGCTTCTGCATCCTTAAAGTATCTGCAAGTAAAGGGAAAATCAAAGTTTTGCCAATAAATTGCTGACAAAGGAATATAACCCAAAGAGCATGTTTTAATGTCCTTGGATTGTTCCATGCAGAGCTTTGGTTTCCTTTTGTGTCCCCCCCCACCCTTACACACAACAGGAAGCAGTGCAAAAGGCTTATCTCTGGAAAAAACATTGACAGTGCACGATCTATGGGGTCCTTTGGGCAGGCATACAGTTTGTCCTTTCAAATGCCTTGTTTTCTTTCCAATCCAAAGAATTGATGTCCTTGGGACATTTGATTGACGTCTCTGGGAATTAGATAGACCTATTTTTCTCACCCAGGTATCCTGCAGGTTTTATTACACACGCTAGGATACTCATCTCCCCTAGTGAGCAAAGCTAATAACAATGCTGTCAGAGGATTATATCAGTTGTCATCTGACATACTTGAATGAGACTAGATTAAAGAAAGGTGAGATCCAGCACAGTGATTTTAAAAATGTTCTTCTCATAGAGAAGCAAAAGTCTTCCCAAGCCTGCAAATTTGGGCTACGCTCACATGGCCATGCTGCCTGGGATTACAGACCTTGAAGTCTAATACATCTGGAGAACATCAGATCACAGAAGGCTGCACAGATGGAAAGGATAAGATTTTCCTGTTGTTGTCATGATATTTGTGATTCTCTTCCAGGAAAAGCTAACACAATGGCCTTGGGAAGATTGTGTGATGGGATGAAAGTGTGATACTTTCTTTTTTCTCTCTCTTTTTCTGCTCAACTATTTAGCAATGGGATTGTTTCAGCTTTTCGGGAGGTTCTTCTGTTTCATAGCAGGGAAACGTAATTATTCAATAAAATCCTATTATCAATTACACACCCAATTGAATTACTTTTTACATTACTCTCTGCTCGATTAGTATGGCAAGCATGTTGATGTCTTAAACCTTCTTCTATGATGGGTTCAGTTTGAGTGAAAGGAAATTTGGAAATGATGCATTTGTCTTTCCCTCTGCAACCCCCCCCCCCCCATTTTTCTCTTTTATTTCTCAGCAATGGGCTCAGCAAATCCCAATGGTGTTTTCTTTTAAAAGGCAACTGAACTTCCTTGTTTTTCTAGAAGATGTTTCACTTCTCATCCAAGAAGCTTCCTCAGTTCTGATTGAATGATGAAGAATGGGAGGATTTATACAGTATTCCTTGCAGTCATGTAGTCCTCTTTCTGAGAGTCTGGGAGTCCACTTGGAGGTTTATCTGTGCTCTCTGCGCCCTCAGGATCACCTGAATCACGTGTTGTTGTTTTTTCTGGAAACCCTTTCATACTCCTGGACCATTTGAAGGGTGTTCATCCCAAACTGCGTAGCTATTTGTCTATGGAGATTCTCAGTTATCTGTGTCATGGTTGAATTGAAGAAGCTTCTTTGGATGAGAAGCAAAATGTCTCCTAGCAAAACAAAAAAAAACCTTTTGAAAGAAAGCACTGCAAATGAAGGGTTTATTACAGGCAACTCGCCATGGTCTTTTCCCTGCATGTAGATATCAAGGTTTCAGTTATCTCCCCAAAGCTCTTTCAGTAAAGGGCTCTGATTCCCATTATTGGATCTTCAATACAATAAGGTTATGGTTCTGCAACCTCTTGTAATTATGCAATTATATGGAACAGATTAAAGCTTCGTGGTCACTAATGAAAGTGGGGATGAGAAGTCCACACACCTTACAGCATATTGAATCCCAAAGCCTTTTTATAGTCCCTATTATCCTGAGAGATTTTATTACCAAACTATCCAATTGGGGAGGCACAATAACTTATTGATTTTCAGTTGGGAACAAAATTATAAAGTGAACTTTATAAAGTTCAATATTCCTTCCTCCAAAACTCCCAACACACACAAACACACACACGCACACACACAAACGCACACACACGAGACACACCTACATTCAAGTTTTTCCAAAATCTCATTAGTTGCCATCCACACAAGGCCCTCCTCACTGTGTCTTTTGGAGTCTTTCTTTAAGACTCTCCTTCTGCCTTCTAATTACCCAAAGTTATTGACCCTGGAATAATAATGAGGGTTTTCCTCCCCCCCCTTAACTAAGACACACAACAAGAGGCAAAACTCTAGTGATAAAAAATGATGACATTCAAGATTTTTTTTTTCTTCAATCTCCCAGTGTTCCTAAGAACATAACTGGAAAAGACCTGTATTAGAGCACGGAATTTAGTGCACTATTCAGTTACTCCCAGTTACTTATGTGCAACATTTAGCAGCAAACCATTTCAGCTAGATCAGAAGACTGGCTAATTTGTTTGTTTGTTTGTTTGTTTGTTTAATATAATTTATATATCCACAGAGCACTCAGGGCAACATGCAAAATCCCAATAAAAATAGCAATGGAACAAGCAAAGCAAAGTAATCATAGCTATAATACTTTAAAAAAAAATGGGAAGCATTTTTCACAGTAAAATCAAGAAGTAACAATGAAGGAAATCTGGTATCAAAAAGTAGCAAAAATTTATTAATGTATTTGCAAATATGGGTGCACACTAGGTGGACCCAGATCAAAACATGCAACAGGTTTTATACCCTTTTACCCGACGCTCAACACTGTCCTTTTCCCCCATTTGCTGGGTACTACCAAGCTCACAATCTATCCGGAGTGCCTATTAACAATATTTCCCGCAAACTCTCTACCAACCTGTCATAATGTGATTATGCATCACTGCATAAACCCTTTCTGTTGCTCTTTTGCATAAATTGGTGCATAAATTTTGAAATGTGTCAGTTAAGCTATTGCTCAGAAAGCACCCTCCTTTTCTTTCTAGACTTTTCGGAACCACATTGTCAACTGTAAGAAAAAATACTGTTTTAACTATTTTTTTTCTAAAAAGTCCCTTAACTTTCTAATTCCTTTTTTAATGAAACATTACTTTAGAAGCAGTACTTAATGTTCCACACACCCAGATGGTAGTCCTGAGCGTTGCCTCCATAGGAAAGAACTGTGTGTTGAAAAGGAATGATGCACCATTGTTCTCATGCAAGGCAATATATGCAGACATTGAAGATTGTCTATCGAATGATCCTTCCATTTTGTTCCTTTTTCTTTTCCTAACCAAGAGAAACGTTTGCGGCAGTGTCTACAACCTGTAATTTCAGTCTCACTACTCTGTTTGGCCACAATACTGCCGTGGAGGAAAAAAGCAGGCCAAGAATATCTTTTAGGAGGAAAAATATGGTTCCAGGGCCTATGGAAATTCTCGTTTCCTTCCATGGGCTTGTAAGTGCATGCTATTATCAGCAGCCAAGATAGCTCTATTACAAAACATGGAAAAGGTCATCATAATTAAGACTGATTTTTATTTATAAAGCACCAGTCAACTCCCATCTCTCATGGCCTAGTCACTGGAGGCTCAGTAGAGACAGTTTAAAGGGACCATTAACAGAAAGTCATGGTAGCATAGTTCATGCAGTCCCCTTTCCAGGCATATATTCTGGGTTATTAATTAATGAGGACCGTCAAGGGGGCTATTATCAAACCAATGACAGCTCCTGATTGATGTGACAAGGGCAGCATAAATGCTG
Organism: Myanophis thanlyinensis; assembly: GCA_017656035.1. Classification (NCBI taxonomy): domain Eukaryota; kingdom Metazoa; phylum Chordata; class Lepidosauria; order Squamata; family Homalopsidae; genus Myanophis; species Myanophis thanlyinensis. Next base: position 11,662 of record JAEANM010007533.1, on the reverse strand, counting down.
GAAAGAAAGAGAAGAGCTCTATCAAAGGGAGGCATCTCCACAGGCAGCAGCCGTCGATCATCACTGATGACATTTTTGGGCTGTTGTTTATCAAGATGCATTTATCAATCAGTGCACTGTTTGGTCCTGGGAGTTGTAATTTCCATTGGTTCCCCTGATATTGACAGCCAGTTGCCTTGTGAGGAGGAGGAAGAGGAGGAGCAAAATTCATGGGATTTCTGCTGAGGTACATATAGTTGAAGCTATCCATTTGGGTTTCTCCCAGGTTCTTCTTCTTTGTGAGATATGTTCAGTTTGGATTTTCTTTGGGTGTCTCGATTTTGGAACCAGGCTTGTGCTTCTCACTGGCCCCTGCAAAGATTGACTCTGCCCAGAAGTCATGGATGTTAGCTTTTAGAGGGAGCTAGAGAGATTAAAGGAGTGAGAAAATCTCTGCTTTTGCTTCTTAACTCCCTCATAAAAAAATGACCCACTATTTTGTGGAGGGCATTAGGGTTCTGAGGTGGTTCCAAGAAGCATGCCCCTTAAACTCCCAGACCATTCCTTGAGGAAGTTTAAAATCTTTGGTGTTCCTTTGAGAGGTGCTCTGGGGGTTGCATCCCACATATTGCAACCATCCACAGGTGACCTCTCCCGGCCTCCTTAGGATGCATTTCATTTACAGCTTCTTCTCCCTTCTGCTGTTTTCCACCATCTTCTTCTCAGGTACTCTGTGTACGATCCCTTCTTTTCCACAGTTTTGGCTGGGTTGGACCAGTCTAGACCAGTCTAGGGTTATATTTGCACAGTATGCTCTTCTTGGCTTACTGACTTTCCTCGATTTGTGCAATATGTTCAGCCAAAGCGGAACCAAACCAGTCGAGGATGCTGTCTGAATGCAGCTGCAAACTTTTTCACCTGCATGCTTAAACATCCTGCGTGGTGAACCAAGCCCAACTGTAGTTCTACTGATCTGAGGATGTTTCCTATCTCTAGTTAAATTTCAGTCAGAATGTTTGTACATGTTCTTTGACCTCACAATAATTCATTTTTGGATGAAGTCAGAGGAAATTAAAGGAAAGTGTCTAGGAAGTTTGAGTTTAGATCTCATCCATAGCTAAATAACAAGTTTCCTCCAGCACATGTAGACTTCAGTGGCTCTCTTTCAGTATTCCTACCCAAATATTTTCTACATCACAGTAATACAGCAGCATGAGAAACACAACAATTAAGCCTCTGTGAGCAAAAACTCTCATTTTTAGAGATACATCTGATCAACTTTGACTAAATCATGCATTTTGAGAGCCAATTTGATGTCATATGTAGATAGTTTGATGAAGTTATGTAGAACTAAGGCTAAGTAAGCTTTGTCTACCTTGCAGAATCATTATGAAAGTAAAATGGAAGGAACCTCTTTCACGCCTTGAATGAAGATAAACATTTTTAGTAAAACCAAATCATTAGGGTGGTTGATTCAAAACCGGTTATGTTGGACCATCAATAATATTCCTCAACTGATTTTTATTCCTACTTCTGAGCAAGCGCTATAATAAACAGCCTTTGAGATGCATTCTGAGCAGAAAATAAGAGAGCAAGAAGAAAAGGGAATGACTTTGTAAAGATTGTGCTCAAACATTTTTGATTATGTAGGGGATGACTTTAGAGAATACAGGTATTCCTCGACTTATGACCACAAGTGGCCTCCAAAATTTATGTTGCTAAGTGAGAAACTTGTTAAATGAGATTTGCCTTATTTTACAACTTTTCTTGCCACAGTTGTTAAGTGAATCACTACAGATGTTAAATTAGTAACACGGTTGTTAGAGCAATCTGGCTTCCCCATTGACTTTACTTATCGGAAGGTCGCAAAAGGAGATCACATGACTCTGGGACACTGCAACCGTCATAAATATGAACCAATTGTCAAGCATCTGATTGTGACTCACACGACCATGGGGATGCTGCAACGGTCATACTTGTGAAAAATGGCCATAAATCATTTGCTCAGTGCTGTTGTAACTTTGAACAGTCATTAAATGAACTGTTGTAAGTCAAGGAATACCTGTACACTTTTTTTTCTGAGCAAAAGGTGGCAATTCAACCTGGAGAAACTTGACTAAAGTTTGTGGATAGGAGCAACAGGCTGAGCAGATATTATCAATCAGTGTACAGGTAGTCCTCAACTTATGACCACAATTGAGCCCAAAATTTATCTTATTAAGTGAGAAATTTGTGAAGTGAGTTTTGCCCCATTTTATGACATTTTTGCCACATTGCTTAAGCGAATCAGTTGTTCAATTAGTAACATTGGTTGTTAAGTGAATCTGTTTTCCCCATTGACTTTGCTGATCAGAAGGTCGCAAGTGGGGACCACATGACTCTGGGACACTGTAACTGCCATAAATGTGAGTCAGTTGTCAAGCATCCAAATGTAAATCACTTGCTGCAATGTTCGTAAGTGTGAAAATGGTCATAAGTCACTTTTTTCAATGGTATTGTAACTTCAGTCACTAAACAAACTGCTGTAAGTTGAGGACTACCTGTATAACTACTTGTATAAAACCACTGCTTCCTAGATCTGTAGGAGGATAGGCAACAAAAGGAGCAGGAGAGGGTCAGAAAGGTACATCTGATAACCTAGGGCCTTCTGAGGATGTGACCCTTGGCAGGAGCTTGACAATGCCAAACCAATATTGGTCATGTAACTGGGAACCTATTGCAGAGTAGGGGTGTCAAACTTGATTTCACTGAGAGCTGTTGTGAGAGCCATTGTGAAAACAGGGCTGTGTTTGACCTTGGGAGGCAAGGGTGGCGTGGCGTGGCGTGGCCAGAGTGGGGGTGACCAGCTCGACATCACTCATGTTGGGGCATCTGTGGTGGCCCGAGCTCTCTGCCAGCGAAAACGGGCTCTTAAGCTCTGTTTTCGGCTGCGACGGCTTCCTGCAACCCTCTGCCAGTGAAAATGGAGTTCAGGAGGGCCACAAGCAGCCCTCCCAAGCTCTGTTTTCTCTGGCAGAGGGCACTACGGACTGGTCCTTCCACCTTTTCCAGGGTGGCCCTGTGGGCCAGATCTAAGCACACCACAGGCCACATCCGGCCCCCAGGCCCTGAGTTTGACATCTCTGCTGTAGAATATATGTGCTTCTGCTAGCCATACCAGTGCCAAGTTGGGCTCATGAGCAATGTCTGAAGCATCCCTCACGCACTGTGAGCAGGCAACAGGATAGGACATCAGTCAAGTTTACGCATCCATGAAGGAGTTAAAGCATGAATGTTAATATTGGCAGTATCAAATCACTTCCCAGAGCGGGTAGGACTCAGACAAATGGGGTACGAGTAGGAGGGCAGATGAGGAGAAAGGCTGGAGCCGAATGCAAAGGGGAAAGACATGAATTTGATTCGAAGCTCCTGGTAATGGGTTCCATGGTTACGGTTGTCTAGGCAACCGTGACACATATCCATTTCTCTGCACAAGGGTTGAAAGTGAATGACAATTTGGAGAGCTACGAGCCCCGGGAATGTAGGGGGCCTTAAAGAAGATTGATAGGAAAATCAATGCCTTATAAAAAGAGAGAGAGGTGACTGCTCCACTTTGAAGACAGGTGCTGATTCGTCCAGCAAAGCCAGGAGGAGTAGAAAACAGACAATGAAAGCTAGCTGGGGAATAGTTTCTCCACGATTCTCCCTTTTGCACCTTTCTCCGAAGCCCAGTTGAAAAATTGCCACTTGCTTCCCTCCCTCCCTCCCTTCCATCCCGGCACCTCAGTCGTGTGCACGGGATGGCAAACTGGCCATAAATTTTTTTACTACCCTGGTTCTTCATTCAGGAAATAACAGGTTCATAAACAGTCCAGACAGTACGGAGCTCCAATTCCAAGCAAGCCTTCTCTCTCTCTCTCCCTCTGTCTCCTGTCCCTCTCACAACAACTTTTCTGGGTGTTTCTGAGGAGAAAGCAGGCCCACAATTCACCCACTCTCATTTTTTTTCCCATCTGCAATTTCTGAGGAGAGCTACTGCTTGTGAAGGGTGGGTTGAAAGGACCCCCAGTTTAAAGATAGGCACATAGGCCAGGTGCTCCTGACAATAGGGAAGGAATTCCTGCTAGGTTTTTCTTTCTCTTTTGCTGGAATCTCTGCTATTAAGTGACCATTGGGAAATAAAAGAGCTCATCCTAGGCCAGTGTTTCTCAATCTTGGCAACTTTAAGATGTTTGGGCTTCAAATTGGCTGAGGAATTCTGGGAGTTGAAGCCCAAACATCTTAAAGTCGCCAAGGTTGAGAAACACTGGCCTAGGCTAAGGTGTTATTAGAAATCCACACAACATGTGTGGATGTAAAATCTCAGATTATGGGGAAAGCTTATGAATGCTGTGCAAATGTTTAACTTAGATTTCAATTTTTCTTTCTTTCTTTTTCTTTTTCTTTCTTTCTTTCTTTCATTAGATTTTTATCCCATCTTTATAACGCAAAGCAGTAAACATACGTAATACTTCCTCCTCCTCCTATTTTCCCCACAACCACAACCCTGTGAGGTGAGTAAGGCTGGCCCAAAGTCACCCAATTGACTTTTATGTTAAAGTGGGACTAGAACTCACATCTCCTGGTTTTTTTTTGTTTTTTTTTAAAGCTTGGAGCCTTAAGCACTAGGCCACCCTGGCTCTCCAAATATATTTCCTAGAATCTGAGTCAGACCACTTAGCTTTTTTCCCCAATATTCCAGCTTGAGTGAAATAAGTGCAGTTTGCGGGGTTCTAGAAATTCATTGGCAGCCAAGATCTATTTGTACCTCTTCTTTTCAGAAGGCTTGAAAAGCTGGACGCATGCTCTCTCGATTACTTGCATCTGAGGTTGCCAAGTTTGGATTTTCCAGTAAATTTACGTGGCTGGCATCCAGGCAAAACCAACACATAGGCATGGAGCCAGGAGAGAACCCAAGTGTCCTCCTTGCCTTGCAGGATTGGTTTTAGGAGAAGCTCTTAGAGGAAGGTTTGAGTTCAGATATGAGAAAATTAACTATTAAAAAAAATCCAGTTTCTAGAGGGAGGTGGACTACAATTCCCATCAGTCCCAGCCTGCATGGTTAGCAGTCTGGAGATTGTAAAACAGTAGTCTCAGGAGCTCTGGAGGCACCAGGTTGGAGAAGATGGGGCTAAACACCTAATGCTACTCTCAGGCTATTAAACCAGCAGTTTCTTGAAGCTAGCTTAGAGCTTCACCAAATTGGGATATAAATGGAATAAGTAGCCAATTTATTGTTAGGTTCTTACTCTCTTCCATTGTCCCATCTCTTTAGCTATTCCTCCCCATCCATCATTTTATCTGACTCGTTTTCCTATTTATTCCTTCTCCACGCATTCAGTTAGTATGTTCCTGAAGCACAACAACCTATTTTCGAAAAGAAGGCACCCATTTTTATCATTCCTTTCTTCCCAGGTGGGATCTGATATATGGGGGTTTGTTTTAAAAGCCATTTGGCAGAATGTTCTTCTAGCTTGTTATTTTAATAATGCTTCTCCCTCCCCCTTTTTTTTTCTTTACTGGCAGGAGTGACCACTCTGAGGCCTCTGGATGAGACAGATCCCTTGCTTCTTTTCTGGAAACCACAAAACTTCTGGCATTGTAGCTGCTGAAATTCACAGTGTTTCCACTTGAGTTGAGCATGCCATTCCCAGATTGGTTCTGCATCCCTGGGATACCGGCTTTTTCTTGTACTTGGAAGTTCAACATCCATGTATAATAAAACATAAAACAATTGAGTAAGAGAGAAATAATGCCAAATGGTAAGCATTAATCCGCTCTGCAGTTGAATAACCTTGTAAATTAACTTTTTGCCCACTCTAAATAATTTCCACTGCATTCCTAAATTCTATTTTTTTTAAATTCTCTTCTTTGCCCTCCCTCCAGCTTCAACTTGTTAGAAAGTTAAGGATTTTATTTTTCAGGTTGAGCTATTATGTCAAAATCTACATAAGCAAGTACCATAAATGTTCTTTGGGATGGATGGATGGATGAAAGAAAGGAGGGAAGGGAGGGAGGGAGGGAGTCTTTTTCTTCATGTAAAGTATTCTTATCAGCAAAAATTTTAAATGTATCCTGATCCCTGTTCACTTGACAGGAAGTCACAGTGAAACTATGAGCACCCGCTGAAGCCCCAGGGCATGTGCCTGTGATCCTAATGTCCCCTTGTTGCCATGAAATGTCCTTTCTTTAATAGGACAGAAGTGGGAAATTATTGAATCTCCCTGGAATAATCATGTTAATTTACAGGGTTATTAAACTGCTAATGCTGAATTGATACCTCTAATTCCCACTCTTAGAGCCATCTTGAAGAGACCTGAGGGAGCTTTGGTGCTCCTTGTGGAAAACCTTCTGTGATTTAAGTTCCCATGGGAATTAGAAATCATTTTCCTTCAGCACCTGGGAATGCGCAATACACAATTGATATTTTTATGTCTTCCTACTAGCAAAGAGACACATCCTGGGAAGTATCACCAACAGACTTTGTCTTCCTCTGAAGGACACTGAAGCTTTTTACAGCTGAATCCAAAGAATCTCCCAGAATGTCAGTTTAAAACCAGAGTTTCTGATGTCTTTTCAAGCACTGCCAAACCAAGCAATTAGAATTTGTGCTGATGACAGGGTAGACACATCCTATGATTAATGTTGGGCAATGTCACATGCCCCATTTGCTTAGGACTTTTCCTTGATATGCTTTTCCTTAGTTTTTGAGTCAAAGGGAAAAGGCAGAATGCTGGCAACCAGCAAAGACCTGATCCGTAGGGTCTCAGGATGCAACCAAGTCCCTGCCTCATCTATATTGACTGGCTTTTCAATTAACCATCAGAGGAGGGGGGATTCTGAGATATCTGCATCTGTCTGAATCAATGCTAAATGAGTTTAAACATAGCTTAATGGTGAGGAATGTGTGAATCAATACAATTCTTGTTGGTGAAATTATTAGTATTGGAGAAGAAAGCATGGGGAAACCGATTTTGTCAGGAAGTGATTGAAAACAGAGATCAGATTGAATAAGTAGAATGTTACTTCTTCTAAGCATCTTATCCAAGACAGAATTATTTGTATAAAAAAATATAGATTTTCTACATATATGTAATCTGAATTTGACAGATTGTTTCAAATTACTTATTTCAATAGGGATTTTATGGTTCATTATAAAGGTGGTTTTCCTAGTTTCCATCTTAAAGTTGGAGAAAAAAAAATACAATTTCAGGGGACTTTTGAAAGCTCCCTCCCCTCCCACCAGTATCAGAATCCTGGTGAATAAAATAGGATGAAGATGTGAAAATAACACTCTGTCCAATAAGTGGGTGTTTGGGAGCCACTGGAGAGCAGAGGCAACCAGGCTTCCTCTGCAAAGCATTGGACACACCCAAACTTAGAACAAGTGAATCCTCAAGCATCCAGTTATTAAGAATGCTTCTTAAACCTGACATTTTTCTGTAAATCCAGTGCAGGTGTAGGTGAGAATGTCAGAAAAAAATATATTTTATACTTTTATATACAATAATGGAGAAACAAAGAGACACTTGTGAGACAAGCCCTGAGTTCTACAGAATTATCCTACCATCTTTAGTCAACAACTTAGTTTACTGTCTCCTCTAGTTTACCAACCTCAGTCAACTAAAATATTAATGGGTTTGTCCCTATATATATGTGATGGCAAACCTATGGCACGAGTGCCACAAGTGGCATGCAGAGCCATTTCGTTTGGCACACGAGCTGTCAGCCAACTTACCTCTAGCTGCGCAGGCGTGGGTGATTGTGCATGCATGCATGTGCAATTGCGGAACCCCAATTATGCATGCATGCATGAGCAATCTTTGGAGTCTAGCTGGTCTTCGGAGCTTTGCTGTGCATGTGCATGCATTTTTGCAAAAGCACATGTGGGAGTTACACGCATTCAGGGACTTCTTTGGCACCAAGTAAGTGAAAGGATCACCACCACTGCTATATATCAACCTGAAAAAATTCTGGCTAATTTTTCCAAACCAAATTCTGGCTAATTTTTCCAAACCAAATTTGGAACATTCCCAAAGTCTTAACAGTATAATGGAGGTGGATGAGACCTTGAAAATCTTCTGGTCCAAACCCCTGCTCAGGCAGAAAACCCTACACCATTTCAGACAAATGGTTGTCCAATCTCGTCTTGAAAACCTCCAGGGTTGGAACACCTACAAGGCGTGTCATTCCTCCAGAAATTTTGGGTGCTCCAACACTGCAGCGTTGGAAAGGTAACAGCAATAAGAATTCTTACCATCATCTTTCCCTTCTTACTACTAGAAGTGCCCATTGGGAGTTAGGAAGCTCTCAGGGAACTACTTCTAGTCTACTTTGGGAAATCACATGGAAGCACCCTAACTGCAGCTATTGCACCCAATTTCACTGCACAGTGATGTGCAGTGACAAAAAAGGATTGAACTGAATTGAATTTTCTCACCCTTTACTTGTGGGGATCAGCTTGGCAGGAGAGTAAAGGAAGAGCCACAACCATGGATCCCTTTCCTAATTTAGACTTAGGTGTAGGTCTGAACCTGAGGCAGAAGAACAGCTACACTTTCACTGCAGTCCTCTGGTCCAAGCATACTTGAAGACCAGGCTGAGAGGCTGATTTCAATACCTTTTATTTGAATCTACCCCTATTAGTCTAATAATGGAAAACAAGAATCCACAAAACATCAGCAACCCCCCTTTTTACAATTAGGAAAACAGCTTTCCCTGCCCCGTGACAGATATCGTGTCTGCTATATGCTCCCAAATTCCCAAATGCATTCATTGGCCTAGAAAAGGGAAGGAGCTTTGACACAAACTGCATACCTGCAACATCTAGCGCATGCTGTATCTTCTGCTAGCAATCTATTTCAAAATCACGATTTCCCTTTCAGAAATGCTGTTTTGGGCTATGCAAGGGAGATACCCCAAAGACCCCAGGTTCAAGGACTGGGTCTCCAGTTTATAGTTGTCTGAGATGCTGGGGTGTTTTTGAGAAAACAAACTTCTGGATTAGATACATGACTAGTCCAAAGCAAACGGCTGTGTTTTTCTATCTCTCATTTGTTATAGGCAAGGACTATTTTTCTTTCCTTTTCCTCTCCAACCCCAGATCTACTGTTCCCATAAGACAAACCTATGGAGTGATCTGAAAGCCTTATGCAAAATGTGGAAAGTTGAGAGAGAGAGAGAGATGTGTACTTTTTTATATTCCCTTCCCTCTTCCCTTGTGCACTATTGATGAATTAAGCTTTCAAAAGCGTGGAAAGTCAAAATGAATTGACTTCAGCAATTGTAGCTCAATCCTAAGGAGCCCCTTTCTGAAGACAACCAAGAGAGTGCTTTGCAGATCAATAATTGATCTTCTTGTCCTATCTCTTTCCCTTGGATGGGTCATTAGGCAGGAAAGTTAGAAAGCGGACAAATGCCGGTTTCTATGGAAACAACAGAAATCTGCATCTCTTCCAATTCAGTGGGGAAGCCGCAATTTGTATGCAAAAGACACGCACCTTTCTAACCAAGACAAGAAGGTGAGGGAACAGCAAGTGAGAGAACCCCCATCTGGACCTGCAAAAAAGAAGAATACAAAAAAAGACAGAAAGAAGCGAGGGTTTAATCTACAGGTAGGATGTTTCATAGTGGAGAATATTATTTTCTTTTATTTAGTGCTCTCTTATAAGTGCCACGGGGAAGATTTCAATCACGAAGAAGATTGCCAAACAGGAAAAGTATAAAAGCAAAGTGTAAAGTTACTTTATCCAGCTGGGCACCTTCCATATATCTTAGGGCTACGTCCCCCAGAATTCCCAGTGACCAAAGTCTGTAGCCAGTTTGAGCACTGATCTCCAAACATTTCTTTTTAAAAAAACATTGGGATATACTGGTATAAATCAATGCAAGAGCTGATTCAGTGTAGCGGTTAAGGCACCAGGCTAGAAACTGGGAGAGTGTGAGTTCTAGTTCTGCTTATGTGCAAAGCCAGTTGTGTGACCGTAAATCACTCTCTCAGCCTTAGGAAGGAGGCAATGGCAAACCACTTCTGATCAGACTTACCAGGAACACTGCAGGGACTAGTTCAGATGATTGACAGGTGTCAACACTGACTCAAAGTCACAAAAAGAAGAGGTGTAAGCAAGTGGAAAGGGGTTCTGTAGTCACAGTTGTTCATTTGACCCTTGTCAAAAGCTGAGTAAATCACATGTTATGTCTGTGCATGTGTGGGCAGAGTTTTCCCTCTGGTCCACCCATGCTGCGCTGACTGCCGACAGCTGATTGGCTGTCGGCTAGGAGGCCCCTGATTGGATAGGCAAAGGAAGGGAACCGATTGGCTGCAGGCAGAGCCACAGGAAAGTATAAATCGAGCGGTCCGCCTGCAGCCACACGTCAGTTTATTCTAAGGAAAACAAAGGGAGCCCTCGCGGCTATCTAGTCTGACCCATGTCCCTGACTGTTCTTTGGGCCTGCAAACCGGGGATGTCAAGTACAACATCACAAATTATTTCTAGGTTTAGTTGTGAGTTCTAAATCATGCATTTCCCACTCTAAGATGGGAATTTTCTGTTATAGATCTGGATGAGAGAAAATCTGGGTTCAGGATCTGGTATCACAGCCAAGCTTCCTTAAGCAAATCACTGTTTCTCAAACTAACTCATTCCACAGGATAATGTTTTTTATAACTTGGCACCGAGTTACCTGCAGGACAGCATCTCCTTCCTTGCTTTAAAACCTCTGAAGTATTGCCTCAAATTGCTGGATACAAACTGCTTTCAGTGGGATGCCTGCTTGGGGGCACTTAGGAAGCAAAGGAAGAGAGGGAAGGAGAGTGGAGGAGGGGGAAGAAGGGGAGAGGAGAGGAGAGGCGAGGAGAAGAGAGAGAAGGAGAGGGAATGGGAAAGGGGAAAGGAGGGGGATATGGAGTGGAGGAGAAGGTGAAAGAGAAGGAGAAGGAAGTGGAGGGGAGGAGAGGAGAAGGAAAGAGGGAAGGAGAGGGAAGTGAAGAAGGGAGGAGAGGAGAAGGAAGGAGAGGGAAGAGGAGAGGAGAAGGGAGAGAGGGAAGTGGGGTGGGGTGAGGCAGAGAAGAGGAGAGGAATTCCTATTTAATGAACACATCACTTATATATTACTCAACTAAAATGTAACTACTGGAATTTTTTGTCATTATTATTCAAAATCGATTGTACTGGGAGAATGCATTGTCAATGTGAATATCGAGTTTTATGTATACCAAAGAAAAATGTATAAATAAAATATCTTTTTGAAAAGGAAGCAAAGGAAGATTGGTGAAAATGTTTTAGCAGAAGGAATGGGTCCCTTTTCCTCTCCCTGTTGAAATGGTGTGCATGGCACATAGGATTAACAGCTTTTGTGGGAAAAAATGAAAAGCCTCTTTAAATTTGGCATAGGAGTGTGCTACCTATAGTGACACACCAGATGCCTTCTCCTAATGTTTGATACTAAAGAAGATAACCTGGTTTCCTCTAGATATTTTGGCCTTCATCTTACCTCAACCCCATGCTACATGGTAAAGATAAGAGATTGTGGTGAATGTCAGCTGAAAATCTTATGAGTTCCCAGCATCTGAAAGATAACCCAGCTCAATCAGCCTCCAGCCGACCAGTGCGTTCCCACAGGGTTGGCCTCCTCGGGGTGCCATCGTCCGGACGATGTCGTCTGA
>JAEANM010007532.1:0-17657 GCA_017656035.1 Myanophis thanlyinensis | reverse complement strand
ATAAATAAATAAATAAATAAATATACACGTGCAAACTCTGTTAAACATAAAGTATTCTTCAGTCAAGTTTAATGTTTCGTGATTTCATAAACATGTCTCTATGTGTTTTGGGCAAGAATACATTTGCAAACCACCTATATCACACCAGTGTTGGTTAACTCTATGCCTGCTCAGATAAGTAAATACATAATTTAAATAAAAAGTAAATAAATTGCCAATTTTTTCTTCTGAGTTTTGGCTTCCAATCTAGCCTATTAATTACCCATATTTTTCTTGATAGTCTCCCATTTGAGTTATAAAACACATCTGACTCTACTCAAATTTTGAGATCAACCAAGGTCACCGCTAGAAAAATACAAGTACTATCACAAATGGCAACTGTCTTTTCTTGGCCAAAATAATGCCTTGTACGTTTAAAAAAAATCTCCCCAAACAGAAACAACATGGTGTACTCAGCAACCACATGTCTTCTAAATCGGGTCAAGGAAAAAGTCTTGTATTTCTTCAGAACACTTTGCTCAAAAGATAAATGGAAATGAGCCCTATTCATCTATGCCATTGTTCATCAGTAATCATTTTATAATTGTTTAGCATATATTATCCCCATCGTAATTTGTCTTGCTTCCTGAAAGAGGTTCCTACCAAATTATTTTTTGAATCAGTATCACAAATATGTTGAAGCCTGACCTAATGCAAAGCTTGGACAGGCAATAATTTGTTTTACGCATCTGGCTGACTACTGCGTGACAAGCTTTCTAATTTTCTCTATGCATGATATACTGAAACGTGATCAATGCCAATTATATGTATTTTTTAAACAAATAATTATCTATGAACTCCAGTAATTGCCAACATACTTATGCCTGCTGAGGTCTGTTGCCAGGCTGGTTTTTCACTTGCCTTATATATAACATGTTCCTGTCTAGATACTTATTTGAGGGTTCCTTATGACTACCCAGAGATCAGACTTTGACTTCAACATCCAACTAAAACTAATGATGCTAAGTGAGAAGAGTCTGTTGCATATGCAAGTTCAAATTGTAACACTAGATGAAATTCACTTTCTACTTTCTGGACAAGTATTCTGTCAAAGACTATTAAAAAGTGTACCATCATGAATTAATGCATCACACAATATGCAAAAAGCACAATGCATGCCAGTTTCAATTGCTAATTGTATATTGCAATTAAGTGGACAGTGCAGTAGAATAGTCATCCCATTTATAAAACCTCCATTTATTATATAACTACAATAGAAAGAGTCATCAATTCATTTATTGCTAGTATAGAAATGGTTCTAAACAATAATGTTAGAGAATGCTAATAGATGGAAAATCTAAAAATTCTTGTTTATACCTACAATATATTCTTCTTTCTCTTCTCCTAAAAATATTTTGGTTCTTAAAAATTATTAAAATTCTTAGTGTAACTTAAGAGGAAAGCATAAAAACAATAAAAAACCACAAACTAGCTATCTATTAATACTGATATGTCTATCAGAATAAAAGCAAAACTATTTCTCTGCAGTAATAATCAGTAATTATGTCTCCACATTTAGATATTCATAATATTAAAATGGGACAAGAGCAGCATGGTAATGAAAAGCATACTTATTCCCAGCTTGGGCTTTATTGTTATTTTTAAAATATTACATAGATTAAAATATTCATTAATTCTTCAAGACCCATTACAGCTTTCCCCCCAGTTAAATGTACAAACAACTGCAGCTATAAATGCTTATTAAAATCTTATTCAAAGAAAAAAAATCAAATTCAAATTAATCTAAAACCAAATAAAATTTGAACATTAAAGTCATTATTCATGTATATTATTTATTAAACTATAATGGATTTTTGTCAGCCTTCTTGTAAATGCTAAATTGGATATATAGTCCCATTAGAGAAAAAAAATACTCTTAATTAGGAGAAAGAGAAATTAGTCTCATAAAACTCTGACAAGAAAATGAGTTTGGACTAACATTCTAGTTTAAAGTCAATCTATGACTGCGTCATCTAGCAAGTTCAAGACAGCACTTTCACCTTTCTAGGAACAGTTAGGTACCATCAGGTTGATCCAACCTAGGTCCCCACTGAGACTAGAAGTTTACTTTTTTGAGCTTTTGGACTCCTGCTGGAACCAATCATCAGGGAATTTCTCTCTACCAGAACGTGTGCTTTGGGCTATTCTACGCATAGTATTTATGTGGTGCCTGGCTGTGTGTGGCTTTTTAGTTGTTGATTGGGATGCTGATGGCAGACTATTAAATCACTGCCTGTTTTTTTTCCTTGTGCTGCCAAGTTCTCAGCTCCTAATACCTGATAAGCTGATGGTAAATCAGCACTCCTCTTGACTGTCAAGGAGCACATTTTGGAGGCTTCAATCATTTGCCTGGCTATTTTTGTATTTGCTTGGCCAACAAGCTGTGAATGTCCTTGTTCATTGCAATGTGAAACTACCAATGAGTTAGGATCTCTTTGTCTGACTGTTCGCTTGTGTTCTTGCAATCTGGTGGTTAGATTCCTCCCTGTCTGTCCTACACAGTTTGTCAGATTGAATCTTGCCTCTGACGAATTTGGGCCACAGATTCACTATTTTACTATTTTAATCTGCCCCTACCAATAAGCTCTTCAAAAGAGATCCCATGATCACCTTGACTCTGTCCTTCCAATTTACTTGATGTCTTCCCTTGCTTTTATTTTTCTCATCCACCCCAAACTTAATTGTTTTTGCTAGTCTTTTATAATCATGTGAACAAGTATACCCATGTTAAACCCTTTTCTTCTTTTTTAACTAATGTAGACATATCAACCTAAAGATGATGTAACTGAACAAAAACCGACAGTATAAAAAAATTGTTCAACATAAAATTAACAGATATGCCATTGAACTTCCATAGAAAAAATAAGTCCACCTTTAATATTTGATTATTATCCCTTCTGGTAGAAACTACGTCAAGTAGACATTTCTTATAACTGTCTACCAGTTTCTGACATTGAATAGGAGTTACCTTTCCTCACTCCTTCATGCAGATTTTTTTCAACTGTGCAATGTTGGGAGGAATTTTTTGAATGCACAAGTTGTTGCAAATCGCTCCATAGAATCTTGATGGGATTTAGACCTAGGCTTTGACTTGACTGTTTTAGAACCTTCCATTTCCCTTCTTTTTTCTTTTTTTTTTTCAGCCATTCTTTGATGGATTTACTAGAATGGTTATTGTCATGTTGCAAGGTCCACTTTTAGTTAAGCTTCTGACAGATGATCTCACATTATCCTCAAACACTCTCTGGAACAATGAACAATAGATTCTATTGTTAAGGATGGTCCCTCATTAGAAAAATGAGTACACAGCAAAGCGTTGTGAGAGTGGTGTGGTAAAATACACAAACCAAGATACAGAGACACTGAGTAGAAAAATAGATTTTTACTTTCTTGGAAATAAAGGTTTAGCAATGTTCATCAATCAGTCCGAATTCATACATAGTCAAGTCAGTCAGTCATCAAACAGTTCAGTTCAGGGATAATCCAATAATCAAAGTCCAGTAACAAATATACAGTTCGATACACAGAGATTGCAAACAGTAGCAAAACTCACAGTAAATCCACGCTGGTTAATACAAGGCTCTTCAGTAACAACACCCTGCAATCAATAACCAACAACCAGTAACCCACATCTACAAGTGATTCTGACTCCTTCTTATTGCTGCTTGATGAATCTGTAGCCAATCACAGTTTCCTTAAAGTTACAGCTCTTAAAGGTAAAGTAACCATCCTGGTTTATATATTGTTAACTCAACAATTGTTAGTTTTTCATTCCTAACATCTATGGACACCAAAGCACTCCAACCATAACCTCGCCACCGCCTGCTTTACAGTTAGAATCAGTTTCTTCTGGTAAAATAACGCCTTTGGTTTTTTGCATGTCTTCCGATATTGTGACCAAATATCTCAATACTTTATCTTCTGTGTTCACAGCACACTGTTCCAGAAGCCCCAATGTCTGCCTAGGTCTTCATAAGCAAACTTTAGTTTTGCCCTCAAATCTTTTAGTAAGCAATGGTTTTCTCCTGGCACACCTCCCAGGTAGATCTAATTTGTGCAGCTTCTTTCTAATGGAAGACACCAGTAGTAGTGAGAGCTACCTACAGGTTACATGGTAAAATTCTGGGGGTTTTAGGGATCTTTTAGGCATCTTGTTAACTTGCTGGGATGGCCTGCCCTGGGCAAGTTGGCACTTGTTTGAAACCTTTTCTACCTATTAATCATCTTCTTGACAGTGAAATGATTGATGTATAATTGTTCGGCTATCTTTTTAAATCTCTTTCCCAGACTCACAGGTGCCTATAATCTTCTTTTTGAAGATTACGAGAGCTTTTTAAATCTAGACACAGTGATACCTCACACTTCAACAACAAAGAGCAAATCAAATTAAATATTTGAGGTTTCAGTAAAGCAGGTTAATTCAAGATCCTCTCTACTAATGTCCTAATCATTTGTACCTGATCTGGTGGAATTTCTAATTTTAGGTACTTGAGGTAGTGGTAAATCTACAAATGTGCTTACTTTTCCTAAATGTGAAATGTGCATTTATGTTTATTTCAATCACACAATATACTAAAAAATGTAAGTACTGCATAAAATCTGTTATATCAATATTGTTGAAATGAAACTCATGTGTCTGTGTTAAAATACATTAAAAAAAATTTTTTTCACAAGACTGTATCTGCTCACCACACATGCTTGAAATGTGTGCATTTTTTACTCGTCAATCATCACTTCAATGGAATAGCCATTATTTATTTGGTCCACAATAATCTTAAAAAATCATTTCCAAGTCCTCAAAGACATTTCTCTCTCTCTCTCTTTCAGTGCCCAGTATACAGAAATATACATTACCACTGGGAAACCTATCATTTTAATTATAATTCTGGTTTTATTAAAATGTTTTAATCCTTCATGATCTCTTCTAGGTATACATTGCCTTCTTTCTTGGACTTAAACTCCTTTTAATTTCTCCAGTTTTCCATATGTCTTTATTTCTGCATCCAAGAAAACAAACTACTACCTTCATTTTTTCACTACCAATAATAACTTCAGGCCTGCTGGTTCATTATAATTTTCTTTAAGAGTTAATATTAAAACCAATTTTTCACTTTTCTCATCAGCTCATTGTCATTTTTACTTTCATTTAAGTGATATCATATTTATATCTAAGATGGTTTAAGCTTGTATTTGATTCAATGAATCCTGCCATTTTAAAATATATCAATTGATATAACAGTGATATTCAACGAATAATAACTAATGCCACTAGATGGGATTACAAAATTTACTCAGTTACAGCCACCCATATAGTTAAGGACATCTTTTTAAAAAAATATTATTGCCACTCCAATTCTTTCATAAAGCTGCATTTCATATAGCTGTATTGTTTATTTCTAAAATGTCATACTTAATACCTTTCAGCTTTGTCCATTTTACATTTTCTGTTGTCCAGGCTTCTTACATGTCATAATCCACTACATAATTACTTGATTTACAATTCCTTTTGAAAGGTGGTTTAGTTTACTTCACACCCACTCATCCACTCCTGTCTTTGCCAATTACTGAGCCTAAGGAGCCTTAGCTTCATCCCATCCCCCCACTGAACTTTCCTGGCAAAGCTGGGCTTTAAGGAACTCATGGGTTCCTCACTTTCATGGTTATTTGAAGCCTTTCTGCCATATCAAGGTGATAATTTCTTGGAGGGTATTTTGAATATATTTCAGTAAATGTAACAACAAGATAGCAGCTATTTTAAACGCTAATACTTGGATTCTCAGAAAAAAACTGAATTAGGAACAGCTGTAATATAATCAGAGATATACAGTAAAATTAGACTTCACAGCCCATTTTTCAGATTGAAATTTCTTATTCATTGTCATTAACCAAAGCAAGAGATCTTCTTTTTTGATAAAATGAAGTTTGTAAAGATGTACTCCTTATCATCACCTTGAAATTTATTGGCAAAAAACTTTCTTAGCAAGTGTGATATTAAGAATTATTTTTTAAAAAAAGAATCATTAAAAAGCTTGATTTCTGCAAAAAATCAATATATAGATGGTACCTTTTAGAAGGGCAATGTGTAAGATAGAAGGATTATGAAAGGGCTCCTATTGTTTATTGTTAAAACCAAACCAACTAAATATATTGCTCACTACTTAGATCATTTGATTCTAGACTTGAATATATATTTAATGCTGCTTCTGATAGGGATTTTAATTCAGTAGATTATAATACTTAAATAAAAAGTAAAACAAAGATGTTCACATTATTCATTCTTTGAACTACAAAAATGGTTATACCTTGACTCCTGCTTATGATTTAAGGTAATTTAAGAACATATTTCTGTTTTAATATTCTGTATTCATTTGACAGACAGAATTTTATTTTGGTCATTGACTAATAAGAATACAATCAATAAAATGAAAGCTATCTTCTAACAACAAAAACTACTATCAACCATTTGTACAGAAAGCTTACACATAATATAGCAAAATTTTGCTACTTTTAGATAAAATATTTATCTATTTTATTTTTATATTATATTATTTATTTTTACTTATTTTTATTGTTTTATAGACAGTGCAGATAAAGCTATTAGAGCCCCCCAGCAATTTCAATAAAAGAAATTGATGACCAGTTAATCAACTGGTATTTCATATCAGGTTTCATATGAGGTTTCCCTATCAGGACAGCTGTGGGAAGAACATGAAATCAAACTAAAAATAAAGCTCTCCTAAATTTGGGAACTGTGATATGATATAAATATGTGGCATGTCATGTACAAAAATTGGTTATTTACAGTTACAATATAATTGAGAAGACTATGAAAGAAAACAACAATTTCTGTTTGATCTTCTACATCTAAGATCCTTTGCCATAATATTGATCTAGCCTGATCTAACTGTAAGATTAATCACTGGAGAAACTATACAGTCTTGGTTTCTTTTGGATCACAGTTTCCCAGCAAGATTTATAGTTTCCTGCAAATATTAAATATAGTTTTCTGCAATATTAGATAGGTCAGTTTACTAGGGTTAGAGTTTGAAACCATTGCTCTTTAGCAAATCTTGCGGTTCTCCTGAAGAACACTTTGGCTTCCCTTTCTTAATTCTTCAACAAAAGTAGTGTTTCATATTAATTTTTACAATAAAGTTATGATTTTGGTTTGCCATTTGTTTTTTTTTCCAATTAAGGTAAACATTGTGCCAGTTCTATTATATAAACAGTCATAGACCTTCATTGATTGATACTTTCATTACTGGACACAAAAAAGGAAGATCAATGGATTTAGCCAGGAGTGGTACATGACATATATTCCTAGAATCCATTATTACAATAAATGACTCCAGAATCCCTGTTAGAGCAGGCCAAACTATCCTTCAGAGTTAGACACCTTTCATGGAAATTGTCAGAAGACTTTCTTTCTCTTTAAGACTACATACCAATTCCCTACAAAGTACAGCCTGAAGTTTTATGTGTCTTAGCTTAAATTGATAAGATAACAATTTGACAAGCATTGATTCTTATAAGATTACTGAAGGAAATGTGCAAGGTATGCGCAGCAAACACAAAGACATTCTTTTTTTTAACAAACCTATAACTGGTCTGTGTATAACAGCAATTATAATAGAACATGATATTCTGGGAATCTTATTCTTTGCCTGTGCTATATCTTTTTATCCTGATAGCAAATCTTGCCAGGTTTTTAATTGGGCATTATATTAGAGATATTCGGCGTGACTGCATAAATTTGTTTTAGCCTGTTCTAAAACTATATCACATAGAAAGCAAGGTCAGAAGTTAGCTCTTAAAAGCAAGTAATTGATGTAGTACTGATTTCATTTACTGAAAAAAAATATGCAGAATTTTCTCAGTTGCAGGAAGCCTGGCAAATGCCAAAGTGAGGGAAGGGAAGAGCAAATTGGAAATGATGGGAATTTCAGTTGGGAATTTCTGACACCCAATAACCTCCAAGGAAAACTGAACGAAATCCCTGCTGGTAGGGGAACAGCAGGGAAGAAAACTGCAAAACCGTGCATTTGAGAAATTTGATTTTTCAGCAGTACAGGTACTCCTCAATTTACAACTATTCGTTTAGCAACCATTCACAACAACAGCACTGAAAAAAGTAACTTATGGCGGTGCTTGCACTTACAACTGTGGCAACATCCCTACAGTCACGTGGTCAAAATTCAGATGTTTGGCAACCAGCACCTCTTGACAATGACTGCAGTGTACTAGGATCATGTAATCCCTATTTAGGACCTTCCCAGTTGGCTTCTAACGAGTAAAGCCAATGGAGGACGCTGGATTTGCTTAACGACTACACAGGACATTTAACAACTGGTGATTCAGTCAGCAACAGTGGCGAAAAAAGTCAAAACAGCAGGCATGACTCACATAGCAACCACTCTGCTTAGTAATGGAAATTCTGGTCTATAGGAAAATCCACGGTAAATGAATAGAATTAGAATATGAGAATATCTGTCTAATTTGCAGCTTTAATGCAATCACAGACAAACAGAAAGACTATATGACTACTAAAAAGAACAAAATGAAGAAAAGAACATTGCCCGATTCATTTTTTGAAATGATTCATGAATTAGGATTAGAGGACGCCTGGGGAGAAATAAATAAAGAGAAAAAATATATATACGTATTACTCCAATCCACACAAATCATGGTCCAGAATCGATATGGCCTGGATGACATTGGGATTAAGAAAAGAGGTAGAGGAAATAGAAATAATGAAAAATAACTGGGCCGACCACAACTCAATTGTGGTAGGACGGAAAGGACATAAAAAAAATAAGAAGATGGACACTCAATCAAGAAGTACTGAAAGAGAAGGAATCCACACAAACGATGGAAAAGGAATTAAAATTATTTTTTGACATAAGCAAAAAAGAAGACACCTCACTTCAAAATTTATGGGATATCACCAAAGCATACATACAGGGCTTTCAATTGCACATGTGGCAAAAAGGAAAAAAAGGGAAAACAAAAACAAGACGCTTTACAGGAAGAACTTAAAAGGGTGGAAACAGATATGCATAATGACCCTCAAAACAAAAAAAATAAAAAGAAAGAAGAGATTTAATTAAACATAAACTTAATCTTATTGCACAAGATGAAATGTCACGGAAGCTAAAATTGGCAAAACAAAACTACTTTGAACATGCTAATAAACCCGGATGATGGCTGGCGTATGAATTAAAAAGGGAGAAAGAAAAAAGAATACTAGATCAACTCCAGGATGAGGAGGGGGTTATGCACCATAAGAATGAAGAAAAAATGGAATTAGTCCAAAAATACTTCCAAAACCTGTATTGTAGAGAAGAAATACTGGAGAATAACATAAAGCAACACTTGGACAGAATGAACTTATTTGAAATTGCCAAGGCCAAAAGAGAAATGCTTAATGAAACAATAACGATGGGCGAATTGGTAGGAGCTAGAAGGAAATAAAAGAATAATAAATCTCCAGGTCCAGATGAACTTCCAGTTGAACTATATAAGACAGTACAGGAACTATTAGACAATTTGATGCTGGAAGTATTTAACAAAGTTTTGGCAAACGCAAAAATACCGAACTCCTGGACAGATAAATTGATTACAATTATTCCAAAAGAAGACATGGACAGAACACAAGTTAGAACTACAGACCTATTTCACTATTGAATGCAGATTATAAAATATTCACAGCCGTCATCTCAGAAAGACTTTGAAACAATACATGCAAATCAAACAATACATGCAAATCAAAGAAACATAAGAAATAATATAAGAATTATTATTGACACGCTAAAGTATTACGAAGCCCCACCCTGGAAAACAAACTGCTTTAATTTTTCTAGATGCGCAGAAAGCCTTCGATAATTTAAATTGGCAACTTATTATTCTACAACTGGAAAAAATGAAATTTGGAGAAAAATTTATAAGAATGGTGGAAAAAATATATACAACCCAAACAGCAAAGATAACAATAAACAGGGATACCACAGGAAATATAAACATAACGAAGGGAGTGAGACAAGGTTGTCCATTATCACCATTGTTATTTATTTTGACACTAGAGGTATTGTTGAATGTGATTAGAGGCGATCAGGAAATAATGGGTGTACAAATTAGGAAAGAAGAGTATAAGGTTCAAGCATTTGCAGACGATCTAGTGTTTATTATAGAATGATCACTTGAGACAGGACCTAAATTACTCCATCATATAGAAGAATACGGTAGAGTAGCAGGACTTAAAATCAACAAAAGTAAAACAAAAGCAATAACAAAAAATCTCACAAAAAATACAAGAGATAGAATGGGAAGAAAGAATGGACATACAAGTCACAAAAGAAAATATCTGGGAATATGGATAACAGCCAAATGTTCAACCTTGAAAGATGACAACTATGGTAGATTAATGATACAGATAAAAAAAGGATGTGGAAATATGGAAGAAATTACAACTGTCACTTATAGGTAGGATTGCCACTACAAAAATGAATATTTTGCCTAGACTCCTGTTCTTATTTCAAGTTATATCACTAAAATTAAGGAAACCTTTTTTTGATGAGTTAAACAAAATAATACTGAAATATATTTGGCAAGGGAAAAAACCATGGATCAAATTAAGAGTACTACAAGACAGTAGGGAAAGAGGAGGATTTGGACTCCCTGATTGGGAAACCTATTATCAGGCAATATCCCTTACGTGGATTAAAGACTGGATACAACTGAAAATAAAAGAATTCTGACACTGGAAGGATACAATCTCCAGATAGAGTGGCATACCTTTATGTGGGACAGTAGAAATAAGGTTCATAGCTACTTTGAGAGACATATAATTCAGGACTCATTACTTCAGACATGGGAGCAAATCAAAAGAAATCACTATAATAAAATACCCAATTGGCTATCGACGATAAAGGTGTTATGTTACCCGAATTCGTTGGAACTGGATAAAATAAGAACATATAAGGATTTATTAAAAGAAAAGGCGAACTGACATCGAGAGTAGAACTAGGAGAGCAGGGCATAGAAACTGACTGGTGGCCGTATGCACCAATCTAGACATAAAAAGGATCTAGAACAATATGATTTCAAATCGGGGAATATGAATTAGACAAGCTTATACAATGCACCATAGACAAAATGATAAAAAAATCTACAATTATCTGTTAAGATACAAAATGGAAGAGGAAGTAGTGAAGAAGGAAATGATCACATGGGCAAGAAATTTCTGATACACTATTGAGTTGGAAAAACGGGAAAGGATTTGGGAGGAAAACTATAAATTGACGAAATCAGTAGCCTACAAGGAGAACATCTATAAAATGTTCTACAGGTGGCATCTCCCACCGGCCAGGATTGCAAAAATGTATCCCCACACATGACCAGACTGTTGGAAGTGCAAACAAAAACAGGAAACATATTATCACATGTGGTGGTTATATCAGAAAGCAAAGTAATATTGGAACATGTTAAGGAAATGGATAGAAGAGATAACAAAGCAACAAATAGATATGAAACCTGAAGTATTCTTATTAGGCATATTTACAGGGGAACAGGATAAAAAAACCCCAATATTTAATCCTACACATTATAACTGCGGCAAGAATAGTCTATGCACAAAACTGGAAGAACAATAAAATACCGTCGGAAGATAGTGTGATAAGGAAAATTCTAGAGTGTGCAGAAATGGACAAACTCACAAAAGAGATGATCGATAATCAGAAGACAGATAAAGAAGAATCAGAATAGGTATGGGAACAATGGTACAACTGGTTAGATGACAGGTATAAGGGACAAGAATGATTACACTTTAAAGAAGGGATAGAAGTTAAAGTAGAAAACAAAAAGTGGAGAAAAGGCATCGACACACAACGAATAAATGTACTATTGAGTAGCATAATAGCAATAAATGTAAGGATGATATTATATTACAGTATAACAAAAAGCAAACTGATATAGGACAAATGGATGTAATATTGAAGCTTATTTTTTTTAGACAATGTTTAATAAAAATTATAATTTAAAGAAAAGGAAATTCTGGTTACAATTGTTCTCATATGTCGAGGATTACCTGCACTTATTTTTGTTTGTAAAATTGCATCTAATCCAGACAAAAGATATGAATCAGCAACAGAGGCAGTCAACTTTAGTCTAGCTGAATGAGAAAACTAGAACATTTAATAATGGTAATTATTCAAACCTTTATATTTTAAAAACCAAACCAAATCAAAGAGTCTTATCACTTAGGTAAATTATTTAGAATTATCTTGCTATCTAGGTATGTTTGAACTAGAGACACCTTATAGGATTTCACATTCCTATAGAAAGCAATGCTGCAAGGGCTAATAAATATGTACAAATGTCATGGTTCTATCTTCAGTTTCAGTATGTACATTTTTGCTTCATATCACTATACTACTAGACTGTGAGGTATTTCTAACCGTACATTATTTAGAGACCATTCAAAACTCTACAACTGTGTGCATGCTAAAATATTTTGCCAATACTGACATCCATAATGCAAAACCTCTATAGACAAGAAGCCAAAAGAAGGAATGGCAGGAAGAGAATGTATTGTTTCCTAGCTAAATTCAGTGCTTGATAATGTGTGCCTCGATTTGGAAATAGCTATGATCTTTCCAAAGCATTCTAGTGCACCCCGGTATTTTTCTACAGATCAAAAGAACAGAAAAATCGTCTGACACAAATTAGGGCCACCCTTATCTTTGAAGGGGCACTTTTATTTTGCTATAACTATTCATTATTAGTTTTTTTAACACTTTTCCCTCTGAGAAAGAAAGCTAGTATCACAACTTGCCTATAATAAGCGAAAAAGAGCAGAATAAAATTTTGTTTGACCTGTCAACCAAAGAAAACATTTGTTTAAAAAAAAATTAACCATGCTTAACCTGCACTCACATATGTGATCCGAGCACCCTCTACTGTGTAAAATTATTCATAGCAGAAATAGAGAATTAATGCTACCATATTATTCCAGAGCTGTATTTCTCCAATGTAAACATCCCTCCAGCCACCCTATCAAAGAAAATTTGGTCCCATCCATGATAAAAACAAAATCTCTTTTTTTTCTCCCCAAAGAAGACATGTATTCGCTAAGGTATACAATAAGAAAATGTTCTAAAGGTAACCCTACTTCAAAGGAAAGCCAAAATATAGACATGGTGGAATAATACCTTTATTATAAATAACATATTATTATGTTATTTATATCCTGCATACAAATAACATAAACAAAACCTAGCATTCCATTTATCCTCATTGTCTCACTCCCCTTCATTGCCTACAACTTCCTTTCATTAACTATTACTTCTTACAAGATAGTTAGACATGGTATAAAGTCAGAAAAAGCCACCTTTGGAAGGGTGGGAAGATAAAGTTAGCCAACACATCTCAACTCTTACTAGCTAATTTGGATGATACTGACCAGAATGATATTTCAACCTTTGCTGTGAATACAAAGCTTAATGAAGAAGAGGCCAAAGGCCCCTGATTCCATACACAGGCTTATTTAGCCCTGGATCTTGGGAACTATCACTTTTCTTACTATACGTTGATCTATTTTCCATAGCAGCCACAGGTATGGATAATGTAGATGCTCTCAGCCAGGCCAGCATCAATAAAACTTATATTTAGGGGAAAATTGAGAGGGGGGGAAGAAAGGTGGGAAGGAGGGGGTAGAAGGAAATTGAGAGCCTTTTGACAATAATTTAGCAGTACTCCATTCTCTGTATTAATGTGCAGGCGTTTCCTAGTTTGTGTTTACTTGAAAGTATTCCACAAATAAAAAGTGTAGGCATGTTTTAGGAAATGAACCAGATAAGGTTTAAATAAAAACCCAACAAAAACTTATCCGAAATATAAAACAGGACCTTCATAGCTTAAAAGTAGTTACCTTTATTGAAGAACATGGAGGCCATCTGACCCATTTCTACCCTTTCGGAGATTTCAAAAATATTAGGTGCTCCTCGTCTCTCTGGAAATTAGAAGGAACGTTTTAAACTCATAATATAAGACCAAGCTATTCATATTATAAACCATTTCTTTCACAGTTTGTTCTCAATTTACAACCATTAGTTTAGCAACTATTAAAAGTTACAATGGTACTGAAAAAATGACTTATGGCTGATCCTCACACTTATGACCCTCTCCACAGCCACCAGATCAAAATTCAGCCGCCTGGCAACCAGCATGCATTTACAATGGTTGCAGTTTCCTGGGGTCATATGATCACCATCTGTGATTCTTCCAGCCAGCTTCCAAAAAGCAAAAGTCAATGGGAGAAGCTGGATTCGCTTAACAACGTGATTCCCTTATCAACTGCAGTGATTAATTTAACAACTGTAGCTAAAAAGGTCTTAAAATTGGATATGACTCACTTAACAACTACCCTGCTTAGCAGTGGAAATTCTGATCCCAATTGTGGCTCTGTGTCGAGGACTACCTGTTTTTTGTTTATGAAGTACCAATATGCATATATACATGTAATAAAAAGAAATATTACAATAGATGCATATTTTTAAACTCATTTTAAACTGCTTTATAGTTACATTTTCTCATTTTTCATCCTTTAAATGACTGCTTTGGTTGTACTACTGAGTAATGTATTTGATGAATTATGGGCCAGAATTAAGAAAAAAAAAGTCTCTCCTTCTCTCTCTGAAGAACAGCTGCTTAAATAGACTGAAAAACAGCTGAAAGATTTGGCTGATGACCCAAAAGAGTTAAGTAACGGGGGGGGGGGGGGGGGGGGAAACGCCATGTTCACAATTTTAAAGACTTCTTCCCATGAGTTATAAATTTTAGATTTTTTGATTTATGAAGGTAAACGTGCAAAACATGGAGTGGAATGTTTTGGAGCTCAGGCAGAGTTTTGATGTTCTAGTTCAAAACATAAATCCTTCATAATTAATCCACATGATACAATAATCTATTTGAAAAATTTGACAAACAACATGCCATAGAGGTGAAGCACAGCAAATAATTTCAGGATGACATAAAGCCACCAGGAGGACTGCTCTGTAGACATAATCCACTATTTTTACATAATTCTTATAATATTCACAAGATCAGTCTGCAGCACTCTTATGGAGAAATGTACACATGAGATTTTTTTCCCGCTATTGCTAAAATACAAGGTTAAAATTGAAACTGCTTATCTTACACATAGAAACCAGTCCTACTATTGTAACACACAGTATAAAACCGTATCTTGAATTTATTAAAGCAAGCAGAATCTTTGGAATGAAATGTGGAAAAGGTAATTTTCAACACTTGTTTTCACAATTCAAAAGTGGAAATTATTCAGTAAAATTTATTTAGCAACAATATTTTCTTCCCTTTAGATATGATATTAATCCAGAACATAAAGGAAGAAGGAAACTGGAGTTTACTAATAGCTAAACTATAACTTCTGAGAAGGAAAGAAAGCAACATGGTACAGATACTGTCTTCAATTGTTTTGTACAAGGCTGAAAATTATTCTATAAATGTCTCAAGCAAATATGTTAGTTGGAGAGGAGCTATCATGGGGAGTTTGGAAGATTATAATCTGGAGAATATGGAAGGTTAAAATATTAATACAAAGGGATTCAACAATGATCTTATTTGATATGAGAATCTGAAAAGTTTTAAATTCATAGCTCCCATTTACTTGCAGATATTTTGTACTTTACAAGGAATAGATTCAGCTTTTGGCAAGTCCCTATTTACTTGGAAACTGATGATGACATATAACAAAGGCAAGAGAAAAGGGAAAAGAAGAAAATCAAGCAACACTGCTGTGCCCCAAACAAAATAAACTAGAACAAATAATCATTTGTTCTAGGAGGTGATTAAAAATAATCCAATAGATGCTGCAAGAGTCAAAGTAAATTCAAACAGATTTTAAGATTAATGAGCTTCCATCAATGTTACTAAAGATTGATGGGGGATAATAATATAGAGAAAACAAAACTTAATTAATGATTTTATAATTTTGTCTGAAGGAAAAAATATTTTATGTATTGATAGCAAGTACTGCAGCAACAGTAAAAAGCAGTGTAAGAGGTTGTAAAGTCTTCAGTCCAAGATGAGCAGTAATTGAGGTCAAGAAGAAAAGTCACACACACAGTCAAAAGAAATTGGTTTCTAAATGATTTGAAAGATGATTTTATTTTAATAAAAAGGTGACATTGTATAGTTCTGATTATTGTCATTCACTGCAATTACATAAAATGAGCTTTTAATAAGTCCATCAAATTTAAGGAAGTAGAATATGATAAAGTTGGGAGCCTACTAAATATGATACTGTACCTAAACTCGATAAGAAATGGAGTAGGAAGTTCATATCCTGATTTTAAATAGTGAACTGATACTAACGCAACAGAGCAGTTGCTTTCTAATACATGTATCACTATTAGAATATGTTTATCTAATATAGATAAATCTATACAGAAGTAGTATCAATAAAAGGAAAACTAAAACCAAGGAGAGCCAAGCTAGCCTCTCAAGGGAAAAGAGAGTGCCAATCTTGATGTGATCTTCTGTTCCAGAAGGAACTTGAAGGACTTGGTAATCAGATGATCAGGAAACCTGGCCTCATAATGTTGTGAATTAATACTAATCTTCTGCAATAAGACCACCTTCATTCATTATATAGTGATGGACAAGCAGGGAGATCTGGCATACATTACTGAAACCTGACTAAAGTGAGGATGGAGATATTGTCTGCTCTGAGAGTTATCCAACTGTGTGTCCAACATTGCAAAGAAGAACAAAATATGTATATTATAAGGATACCATTGTTGCAAGCAATGTGGCCTGGAATCAAGAAAAAAAATTAAATATGCATTTTGGTCATCTGCAAAAGAAGAACAAGATTTCTATTTCGATAAATTATTTCTTTTCAATTAAAATATGGTTTTCAAAGTATTACTAATATCTGATTTCACGACACACTTATATTATTTACAGAAAGATTAAATAAAGGATAAGGATCTTCTTTCACTTTGGCATTAGCAAAGAACTGTAGAGAAAGATTGATTCTTATATATATTATCAAGATGACAGTAAAATCAGCTAGATACTTACGCACAGATAGAATAGGTCGTGTTTCTGATCGTTCATAGACATCTGGGAGAACTTCACTATCAGAAACTTCAGATGAAGAATCTTCTTCATTATTATCATCTTCCTAGAAGATTAAGACATTAATCTAGATCTTTAAAATGAAGGATTATTGTAGAAGTCTGATAAGTAAAAGAAAATTAAGCACTAAATTAAAAACGCAGTTACTGGGCAAAAACGCAGTAGCTGGACAAAAAAGCAAAACTCTTTAGCTGTATATATTTAAGATGCTCCATTATACTGAACAGACAATCTAGTGAGAGAAAAGAATACTATTTTCAAAAAAAAATGCAGAATGGTTGGGAATTTATTGCTGTATTTTAAGGGAAGGCACAGGAGCAATATTAAAAGTTTCCTACCCTGTAACAGTATGATTGGAGAGATATCAGACTAAGACAGGGGTCGGGAACCTTGGCTCTTTCATGACTCATGGACTTCAACTCCCAGAATTCCTGAGCCACCCATGCTGGCTCAGGAATTCT
>JAEANM010007531.1:0-17658 GCA_017656035.1 Myanophis thanlyinensis | reverse complement strand
TCTGGGTGCCGGAAAGCACAGCCACTCGGTCTTAGCTGGGTTGAGCTGAAGTCTGTTACATCCCATCCAGCTCCGCATGGTCTCCAGACACCAGCCCATCACTTCAACAGCCTCATTGGTGTGGTTTGGTGTGGAGATGAACAACTGAGTGTCATCGACATATTGATGGAAACTCACCCCAAAACCACGGATGATCTCACCCAGCGGTTTCATATATATATTAAACAGCAGGGGGAGAGAGCCGACCCCTGAGGCATCCCACATACTAGGGGCCTTGACGTCGACCTCTGTCCCCCCGCAAGCACAAACTGCGAATGGCCGGAGAGGAAGGAGGAGAACCACCGCAACATAGTGCCTCCCACTCGTAACCCCCCCAGCCGTCGCAGTAGGATACTGTGGTCGACAGTATCGAAAGCTGCTGAGAGGTCTATATTATTTACAAATGCGCGTCTCGACCAATCAGAGAGCAGGATTCTCCCGCTCTCTGATTCTCCGGGCCAGACTTGGTGTCTGCTCCATACCATATATGGTACAGAACACCCCTCCCTCCTTAGATGGAGCTTAACCAATCAAGTGGTCACGTAATCACGCAGGTACTCAGGGCGTTGCCTGGCCCTGGTGGACCTGTGCAAATCATTTGGAAGTTTGGCAGTGACCTGCAAGGGTTGGTCTGCTGCCGGCTCTGGCCCTGCCCCCGGAACGTTTGGGAATTCCGTTCCGGGCGTGGCTGGGCCCAATGCAGAGGAGTCATCGCTGGAACAATCAGTGACTTCAGATAAGTTTTCACTCTCAGGGTTTTGGGTTGGAGTTCCCATTGTGGCTTTTCCCTCCGGCTGCTCTATCCTGTTTCTCATTTGGTCCCAATGCCTTTTCCAAATATGCCCATCAGGGACCTGTAACCGATAAGAGCGGGGACCTGTAACAGCGGTTATTTTGCCAGGCAACCAGAGGGGGCCTTCACCGTAATTCCTAGTGTAGACTTTATCACCTATTTCGAATTCTTTTCTTTTTTTGCTGTTTTTGCAAACTTTTTCCTGAATGTACTCTGGGTGAATTCTGTCCAATTTATTGCGTAGTCGCCGACCCATAAGCAGTTCGGCTGGGCTTTTGCCTGTTGTGTTAGGAGTGATATGCTGAATTAGTAAAAACTCATCAATCCTATGTTGCCACCCACCTTCGCTCATACGCTTTAGGGCGTTTTTGGCTAATTTCACAAAAATCTCCGCTTGACTGTTGCTGGCCACATGATAGGGGGTGACTAGTGCGTGTCGGATGCCCTGCTCTGCTAGAAATATTTCGAAGACATTATTGTAGCCTCTGCAGTGGTTGACTTCATTCTGACAATTTCTAGCCATTTAGAGAAGGCATCCACAATAATTAAAAAGGTCTGTCCCTGCATGGAGTCTGCATAATCGATATGAATCTGGGACCACGGCCCCCTGGGCTTCTCCCACTCTCTGCAAGGAGCCACTGGTGGATTGGGCCTGGAGTCCTGGTAAGGGAAACAGGTGGCAACCCATTTTTCTATGGCATCCATTTTTGGCTACCAGGCATAACTCCTGGCCAAGGTCTTCATTTTAACCACCCCTGGGTGCCCTTCATGCAACAACTTTAACAATTTTTCCCTCAAAACATTTGGAATGATTACACGATCCCCACACAATACACAGCCTCTTAATAATGACAACTCATGCTGCCTTATCTAAAATGGTTGAAATTCCTCTTTCCCTGGTGTGGCTGGCCACCCCCTTCCCACCCAGCAAGACACTTGAGCCAAAAGTTTGTCTCTTGATGTTGCTTTAGCAATGTTTGATGCTGCAATCAGTCCTGGTGCAAGCTGGTCGATGAACAGGATGTTGCTGGCAGGGGCTGGGTCTTCGACTGGGTTGGGCAATGGACACCTACTAAGGGCATCTGCATGTGAGATATTTTTACCTGGCTGGTGTTGTAACGAGTAGTTATAGGCTGCGAGGAAGATGGTCCATCTCGTAAACTGTGGGGATAAAATGGGTGGAGTAGGCCTATCACCAGCTAAAATTCCCAACAGTGGCTTATGATCTGTAATGAGGGTAAAATGCCTACCATATAGGTACTCATGGAACCTTTTGATTCCAGCTACCAGGGCCAAAGCGTCTTTCTCAATCTGGCTATAATTCCTTTCCGCTGGGGACAACGTTCTAGAGTAATATGCAATGGGAGCTTCCTTACCACTGGGGAAAATGTGGCTAAGGACAGCTCCCACCCCATAAGGGGATGCATCACATGCCAAGGTAACAGGTAGAGAAGCATTGTATTGTACCAGCACCTGATTAGATAATAATAGCTGCTTGACAGCATCAAAAGCAGCCTGTGAAGCGTTCGTTGTCCGCAATACCCAATCAGCAAAGCTCTTTTTTATCACCGTTTGCTCTTTCCAAGTCATTTGCTACGAGGTACCTTCTGAAGCGAATCATAAACGCCTCCCATTCTTCAGTATCTGGGTCAAACGGCGCAGGCGGAGCGTGCGTTGGCATCTCTGCGGAACTTGTTGAGGCTTTTTCAGCTTGTGCTGTCTGGTTTCTTCTACAATCCCACCTTCGTCACCAGTGTTTTATTCTGAGAATAAGCAGTTTCAGTGAAATCAGCTCTTTATTACAGCACAAGCACTCAGACAAGAACAGGGAAACAAGCATATTGACAGCTATTTATATTATTTACAAACGCGCGTCTTGACCAATCAGAGAGCAGGATTCTCCCGCTCTCTGATTCTCCGCGCCAGACTTGGTGTCTGCTCCATACCATATATGGTACAGAACAGTCTAGGTATTGGGCATATCAATTAGCCTGATCAAAATAGTACTTTTTACTTTTTTTGAATTTGGCTCTGATAGCATACTGACCTAGAAAGGAAAAGGAAAAGGGCCCCAACTGACACTGTCAAATAATGGTATAATATAAATTTACCCTAATTAAATGTAATCAGTTAGAGAAAAGCTATTACTGCAAATTCTGCAATTTAATATATGCTTTGCTATTTCAATTTTTTAAAAATTCAGTAATTTAATCACTGTTTAAGCAGATGGAAATATGCAACTTTGCCAAGTCACTGAAAAGGCAGAATAAAACAAATGCATATGTCATGTCTGGAAAAAGACTGGAATTATTTCTGGATTAAAGAAAATCAACGTTTTTATCTTTATAAATAATGAAGTTCAAGCCTTTAATCTGATTGTCGTCTTTTCCTACTGATAGCAATGATTTCATTAAGAATTGTTATCTTTAGTAGTATGCTGGCTGCATAGAGGTATTGAAAAACAATATTTGTTTATAAAAATCCCTATCAGCATGAGTATAGCACTTCAGAAAGCAACATTTTCATTATGAATTCTATAACAGTGGTTTAGATTACATTTGGAAATAGTAAATCATGACTATTATAAAAGATAGTCATCTGTATGAATCTGATCCTGAAAAGATGATATAAAAAACCGAGACTCCTGCCAACAAGTAGGTCTGTACTCCTTCAGATTAATTTACACTGAAATGCAATTTATACGTTAGAGAGAGAGCCCAAGAATGACATCTCCAAGATTATGTCAGAAATTATGGGACTATTTGCCTCAAATATTTCTTTAGTCTTTATCCTCTAAGTCAATTATAATCCTTTATTTAGCTCAGGTACTGAGATTGATAAACTTTCTTTCAGTTAAAAGACAACAATCATTCCATAATATGTAGGTTTGTGAGTGCAGTCGCTCAATGTGGTAGTTGGGATGTCTGTTGTTTAATACATATAACATTCTGCTCCTTGAGTTGCATTGGTTACCAATATGCTTCCAGGTACAATTGAAGATGTTTGTAGTCACCTTGCAAGTCCTTTATAATTTGGGACTGGGTTACTTATGAGATTATCTCTTCCCATAAGTCAATCAATCCTGTGACATCCAGATGGAGAGGCATGCTTCAGGTGTCATCTGTTAGGGAGTGTCATCTGGAAGGATCCAATAATACAGCCTTTTTTGACATGGCATCTTCCCTCTGGAACATCATTACCCTCTTCCCTTGGAAATCAAACTTGCCCCAAGTCTGCTGGCATTTTACGACATCTTATCAACAAAATTGGTTTTGTTGTCAAGCCTGGGGCTCTGATCATGTAAATAAGCCAATTACTAACTATTGTGAATGGTAGTTGGTTTACCAGATGCTATGTAGGTTATTTATTATTTTATTATATTATTTTTAATTATTGTTAGCTGCTCAGAGTCATATATTTGAGATGGGTAACTATATAGATTCTAAAATAAAAAATATATAATACAAATAAAATAATATGCAACAATTTTCTTGGGTGTAGGAACTTTCATTAATAGCAGTACCTGAAGTATCTACTCACATCACGTTTTACTCATTTTCTTAACTGTTCATGTGCTTCACAGCCTATGGCCATACAGAATAAGAAGAATGGAAGGTAATGGAAGCAACTATCATATACCATCAACATCAAAATTTTTACAACAACAAGAATATTTTTAAAGCATAGAAATCTTCACTGTGATTCTTTCCTTAGGAGTTACATTACAAAATCTAACTTAGAGGAAAACCAAAGGCTATGATTCAGCCGTAAAACACAGGTTTTTCTTTGGACCTAGCACAAAACTCTCGTATGTAATATGTATTGTCATTATATAGATATGGTGTACATGTGTGTCCCTAAATGTATGTGCTCTTGGGATCAGAATGTTATGAACCTATAGAAAAAGCTCACAAAAGATGGAGTTAGCCAATTTTTCCCTATCTCTGGTTGAAGGTGTAAGATCTGTTCTGAAGCTGTCCAAATGACAAAAATAATAATTCTGTGTATTTATTTAAATCT
Source organism: Myanophis thanlyinensis (assembly GCA_017656035.1). Lineage (NCBI taxonomy): Eukaryota > Metazoa > Chordata > Lepidosauria > Squamata > Homalopsidae > Myanophis > Myanophis thanlyinensis. Next base: position 12,806 of record JAEANM010007531.1, on the reverse strand, counting down.
AAATATTTTTTTAAAAATTATTTGCCTAACACTTTGTTTACTAGGCAGCACACAGTATCTTTTGAAAAAGGATTTAATTGCAATTTAAAACTCAACATGACATATTGTATAAATAATACAATAATAAAATAATATAAAAATATTTCTGATATGTCAGTCTTATCCATATTTCACAACTACAGATTATTTTTGATAAACCCAACTTTCACAATTAAGGGGATGATTTGAAGCAATGGAACTGTTTTTTTTAAAAAAATGAACCATAGATTTCAGAAAGGAAAAATTGGGTCATATGGGTTATTATCAGGGTCTTATTCTCATAACTACTATTTGGATCATTTTGTGTGTGTAATATGTTTGTGTCTGTGTGTCAGTCTGTATGAACTCCTCAGAAAAAGGCATACTAGTTGATTCAGTCTAATAACCTTTTCAAATCAGAAAATAGGTTATTTTTTATTCCAAGAAGAGGAGAATGTGCATAGCAATAACACCATTTTGAGCAAAAATATTTTAGAAAATTGACTTTTGATCAACAACATTGATTATCTGCTGATATGATCATAGCAGAAATAAAATGAAAGACTCTTTAAATTGAAGGAAATTGCAATTGCCCATGTAACTTAATTAAAATAGGCATTACTGTACTGGCTTTGTAAATTGAATCAAATTGATAAGGCTGGTAATCCTAATAAAGATTTTGTGTTACCTTGTATAAAACTAATTTAATCAGAAAATTTCTTGTATCATTAAGATAAAAAGGAACTGAAACTCTTTTTAATACTGCATTGTATAAAGTTACAAATTATTTTCATTCTGTGTAAATTAAAAGTATATAGCCAAATTTCTAGCATATTGATTTGATGATTGCTTGAAAGATTACCTAATATTGATTATTACCTCTAGATAAACAGTATTTACCTTGATATATTTATAAATCTCTTTATATTCTTTTAGAAACTTCATATCTTGTTAGAAACTGCTGAGATCAGATTTTATTCTGGAGGATAATTCATAGCTCTGACATTTCAGGCACCAGAAAGTCTACCATAATGGAAGGCTGAATATATTCAAAGAAAATGTAATAGTGCGTATTTAGATACTTTTTAAAAACAATCATCTGTTTGAAGGCACTTAATGTTTATCTGTACTGCCTTTGTTCATCACCAGACAAGGCCATTTACAGAAGGCAGAAATGGAGAATGTTGTTTTTCTCTCTCCCACTACAGTGTTCTTTTTGCCCTTAAATTGCTTTAAGTGATTAACCATTTGATTGTTGCACTTTACTTCTTTCCAGGCTGATCACCATGGTTCACTGGCTACTTTGCTTAGCTAGGAACACCCTTTCCAAGGTGACAACGATTGCTGCAGTCTCAAATACTGAAGCAGGATCTTCACCTTCATTCATCAAATACTGTAGTCTCAAATGCTTTCTCTAACTTTCTTTACCAGAAATTCTACAATGGCTAGAATTGCAAATAGAAAGCTGCTCCTTAAAACTTGTCTAATATGTGGATTCATTTTAATAATATTAATATATTTGAAATATATATTTTCCTGCATTCTTTTAAAAAATAAACTGAGAAGTACATTGTTTCATTATTTGTCCAGATAGTGTATGTAGTGCAGTTATGCCCTTAAACCAGGAGTCACAAAGCTCTAGCTCATCAGCCTTTATTATATATAAATAATTTAATAAATACTACTTTAAGTTACAGCACTTTTACTACTATGACTCTTAAATGTCAATATTGACCACTTTGGAGAGCTCGTCCTTAGAACAAATAGGTGGCATTTATTGTGTTCAGTGCAAGCGGTGGTTAGGTGTCTTATGATTATTTTGCTTTTCTAGCCTTTGTACTGCAATCAAGTAGTTTTAACAGGGTCTGTTTTCCATGCAAGGACAATACAGAAACAGCCTATTAGACTGAAACTGAACTCAATGACAGGGCTGCTTTGTAAGTAGGATAATAATGCACACAATTCCTGAAAAGTTATTTAAGATTTCTCCTAATGTATAATACTTATTGTCTTATATTAATACGCAATATAAATAGAGCGATGGAGACTGATACATTCTTCTATGGTGCTTCCTCCCCCTGCTCTCCAGTTCAAGTCCTCTCATATTTTTGCAGGATAATGTGAGAAAAAAGGAGATTTCCATTTACATACAATCTTTGCCAAAGAGAAAGTTTTGCACTGAGCCTTCCTGCTACATGACAGCTTCCCTACCTTGGCTCGTGGACCGCACCACAGGGTTGGAGTTCCCCAGGCTTATAGGTCTGGGGGACTTCAAACTGCCACCCGTGGGGGTAGAGTTAGTGGTAGCCTGGGATATCATGGAAACCATGACTTCCATAGGTCCCAGATTATCCAGAGCCCTACTAGGAATAGTGGTTACAAATCTGATTTGGTGTTTTTGTTGGAGCAGTGCCTATGTGACCTGGAATTGGTGGTCTTGTTTTTGGAGGCTCTGTCATGATCAGATCACAGTCTGATGGCAATGAGTTTCTCAAGAGCTGTACTCCCCCCACCACAGGGAGTCAGGACTTATTAGATTGGTCCACTCCAGTGACTAATGGATCCAGATGGGTTCCAGAGGGAACTAGGGGTTATAACTGTGCATCTGCTGCACAGTCTGGCCAAGCTCTTACTCACTGTTTGGAATAGGAAGGTGACTGAGGCTCTGGATAGGATTGTGTCTATGTGACATCTTCTCACCCTTAGACCTCTTTGTCCTCCATGGTATACAGAGGAACTGAAGTGGATGAAGAGACATCTAGAACACCGCTGGCAGAAGACAAGGGATGAACTCTATTGAAGATGGGTAAACTGCTATTAAGGCCTACCTCATGGCAATTCATGCAGTGAAGTGTAAATACTTCTCCACATTAATTTTGTCTGCAGATAGTCAATCAGCAATCCTCTTTAAGGTGGCTGTCTCCTCCTGTGGAAGGGAAGACTGAAGTCCACCTGAAGAGGTGTGCTGAGGAATATGCAGATTTTCTGGAAGACAAAATTGCTCAGTTTGGTTCCCAGTTAGTTGAAGGAGTGGTTGCTTGTCTGGGAGGGGCTCATGGGGCAGGTTCTTACCCTGTTATCTGGAACAGTTGACCCTGTTACTCGTGAGGAAGTCAATAGGATCCTAGTATGTGCACAAGCACCTGTGTTTTAGTCTCATGTCTGCCCTGGCTTGTGAAAGTTGCCCGGGATGTGACATGCAGGTGGACTGGTGATGATTAATGCTTTCTTACAGGATAGGTAGTCCCCAGCACTTTAAAGATGCTGTGGTCCACCTTCTTCTCCAGAAGCCATTGCTGGATTTCACCCTGTTGAATAATTTCAACCTACCTCCAATCTTCCCTTTTTGGGGAAAGTTGTTGAGAAGGTGGTTGTGCAGCAGCTTTAGTGGTTTCTGTATGAAACGGATTATCTCGACTCCTACCAGACAGGATTCAGGCCTGGATATGGGACAGAAACAGCATTTGTCCTGCTTTTTGATGATCTCTGGTAGGAGCAGGATGGGGTAATGCATTCAGCCTTGCTCTACTTGACCTCTCACTAGCTTTCAATACTATTGACCATGGTATCCTTCTGGAGCAGTTTTGAGGGTTGGGAGGGAGGCCTTTGTGATATCCTGGTTCACTTCCTTCCTCTGTGACTACTCTCAGTCAGTGTTAATAGGTTGCAAGAGATCCAGCAGTCACCCACTGCTTTGCAGGGTCCTGTAGGGGTCTCTCCACTCCTATTCAACATCTACATGAAGCCATTGGGTGAGATCATCCATCAATATGCTGATGATACTCAGCTGTATATCTTAGCCAGTGATAAATTAAGTGATGCCATGACCTCCCTCTCACAGTGCCTGGAGGCTGGATAGGGCTGGATGGGGAATAATGGGTTGAAACTGAACTTTGGCAAGACCAAGTGGTTCTGGGTTTGAGTTCTTTGGTCCATGGAGAATTGCCACTTTGAACTTGGATAAGGTGGCAATGCCTCTAACAGACTCAGTGTGTAATCTGGGGGATTCTTCTGGACTTGCAACTCCTGCTAGAAGTGCACGTGGCAGTCATGACCAACTGCAGGTTGTGTGCCAGTTATTTCCTTTCCTGGCCCAACAAACCTTACTCACAGTTACTCATGCCCTAGTCATCTTGCCTATTGCAATGTGCTGTACATGGGTTGCTCTCGAAAAGCATGTGGAAGCTCCAGTTGGTGCAAATGCAGCAGCTTGTATGGTTTTGTGCAACCTTGCTGTGCACATGTGTCACTTCTTCTGCATTGGCTGCCAATTTGCTTCCAAGTGTAATTCAAGGTATAGGTTGCCACCTTTAAAGCCCTTCATAGCTTGGTATCAGGTTATCTGAGGGACCATCTCTTACCAGTCACATCCACCCAACCCACTAGAGTGGGGAGGCAAGGAATACTTTGGGTTCCCTCCCTTAAAGGGATACATCTGACAGGATGTAGAAGAAGGGCTTTCTCCATGATGGCTCCCTCCCTCTGTATTATCCCTCCAGCAATTAGACTGGCCCCCACTCTGTCACTCTTTTAAAAGGCTCTGAACATGTGATTTTGCCAGCTGAGCTCTAGAGAACTCAGAGTGGGATGGAGCCCATTAAATGGCTGTATTGAATGTGTTGTAGTTGGGATGTGGGGTAATTATTTTGTTATTATTTGTTATCATTTTTATTTCTTTTATATTGTGTTTTTATTTCCTATAAGATGCCTTGAGTCATCATGAGCAAGAAGATGGCAATATAAATTTTCCAAATAAATAAATTGGAGGGAAGCATTGAGAGAGAGATGCAAAAACTTTCTGTTCTGGAGCCTATACTATTCTTCAATGTTTTTTATTAGTCTTAGTTTATAACGAGAGAAGAATAGGCTGAAAATACAACATGATTTTAATACAACACAAATTGAAAGTTTTCCCCTTATGAAACAGAAACAGAAGGTGCAGTTATAAATGGGGAATTTTGGCTTAGTAATAGTATATCTGAAAACAGACATCCATTTCAGTCTAGTGGTTAAGGTATTAGCTAGAAACCAGAAACCTGAGAGTTCTAGTCCCACTGGGTGACTTTAGCCAGTCACTTTCTTTCAGCCCATCATGTCAATCTTGGCTGAGAAGTTAATTGGTCAGTGAAGTCCTGTTGCAACCAATGGATCAATTCTCAATTGATCCTTGGGGGGGGGGGGGGAGCAGACCTTGTATTTGTGGGAAAATGCCTGAAAAAAACCTAGTATGACTAGAAAGATTTGCATTTAAAATCAGTCATAAGCTGAATATATTGGCAGTTTGACCTGGCTATTAAATAAGTGTATGCAGTTAGAAATTATATTAATAGAAATATCACTTCTAGATTAGTGGGAGAATTCAAATTCTTTTACTACCAGTTCTGTGGGCATGGCTTGGTGGGTGTGACTTGCTGGTCATGTGACTGTGTGTGTGTCGCCAACTCGATGTCACTCATGTCAAGGGGCATTGCACTTCGCCTCATCTCTTGTGACCATGGGGATGCTGCAATGGTCGTAAGTATGAAAAACAGTCATAAGTCACTTTTTTCAGTGCCATTTGTAACTTTGAATGATCACTAAATGAACTGTTGTAAGTCAAGGATTACCTGTACAAAAATACAAAAAGCTTCTTTGCTTGCAAAAAGCTGCCCTAAATACCAATCATTAGATTAGAAATATCTGCAAACTGGAGTTACAAATCAGGCAGGGTGCCAGAGCACCTTGAGGAATTAAAATAGTTAAAATGCAATGATAACTATCAACAGCCAACTCTTGGTCATAAAATGAAACCATTTAGCAGAGAGGTCATTTAAGCTCTCCAGAAAGAGCACACCCAGGAGAAACAATTCTTAGATCCATTTGCACCACTTAAAGATACCAGCTGGTCTCACTTGCCTCATAAGATAAGGAAAATCATCCAGATTTAAAGAAAGATCACATGCTCCCCAGAAAGGCAGTAAAAAAAATCAGTGCTAAGCTTGCATCCTGCCTCTTGGAAGTATACCTCAAAAGAACAGTGCCAAGAACCACTAAACCAGTGGAGGAAGGCACCCCCCCCCAGATAGAAAAAGAAACCATGAGGCAGGAAAAAATTCAAACACAATACAAATAATTAAATCACAGCAATTTAAAATTCTTTTAAAACTAAAACACAAGCTCATTGCCAGAGCAATGTAAACACTAGAGATGAGCCTAACTACAAAGAATTTGGAATGATATTTTGGAATGAAATTTATTCCAATAAATAAAAAAAACTGTGATTCCATGAATACCAGCCCCATACTTTGGAGTTCATATTGATACAATGATGTTTTAGGCAATTTGCATGAATTCAGGACACTGATTCACTGAAGCCATTTTGTAAAACAATCTTAAAATCTTTAAAATGGTTTTCAAATATTAAGCAGATCAACTTAATTCTGTTCAACAGTTGAATTTCTTTACTATGCAGTGTATTCTAAAGTTTCTGCTAGATCTCTGAGACCTTCATTTTATGCAATTGTTTCTGCATATTTATCCTGTTTACAAATTCAGACTGCTTTAAAGTAGGAAATTATTTACTCATGCTAGGTTAAGCACATAGAGGCGAAGTATTCAAATTTGAATAAGCTGTGGATGAGAACTTAAATCCTTTGAAGAAATTACAATCCGCAACAAAGTAAGTTACAATCAGATACATTATCCAATTATTTTTCAGCATCTTTTCTGTAACAAGTAACCTAGATTGCTTATTTAGTCATGAGAATACTATAGCCTAGAACAAAAGTGTCAAACTCGATCATGTCATGTGACATATCATGACATATTGTGATGTTTTTTGTCTTTGAGGAGCTAGAGTGGGCATGGCCTGCACATGACGCATTTGGCCTACGGGCCACCAGTTTGACATCCCTGGCCTAGCTAATAACCAGATAAGGAGAACACAGCACTATATAAATAAGCAGGAAATAAACATTTCCTCAATCAAGGAACCATCAAGGAGGAAATACTCCCTCACTAAGACTGGCAAGGCAATCTACTACATACAACAAATAAGCTTCACTCTCGCTTGCACTGAAGATGTTACTTAATTTGGTAATGAAACAGTCACAAAAAACAACCAAGCCCAGAGAGCACCAAGAACACACATTTTAATTAATTTATATTCTTTTTTTAAACCCGAAACTTAAGAATGCTGTTATAGCTCTTCCACTTAATTAGCTTCAAAATCATTTGGAAAGTAACATCTGATGCAAAAGAGATTTCTAAATTTATTGTTTTATTGTTTAATAATGACAGAAAATCAGCAAATTAAATTTCATAATTTTCATAGTATATTTTAGAAGAAAACTTTTTTCCACTTAGCGATGGCTAAATATTGGGGATGAAATTGGGATATTCAAAGATATGAGTGGTATAACGAAATCTGGAGTATGGCAACATATGAAATCAAATTTTAAAAAGGGATGATTAAAATAAACAATTATAATGAAATATGGGGGGATTTTATAAAAACAGTATTGGTGGAAGGCAAAGGGAATAAGCCTACTCAAGAATATATGTTGTTTTGGAGGGGATAAGGGCATGATTGGAATATATTGTATATCTTTTAGTTGTTATAAAAGAAGAAATATAAGTAATAAAAATGGTCTCCAGGGGAGGGTGGGTGCACTGTAATATTTGTATTTTTTTCTTTTCTCTTTTGTTGTATCTAGATTTATATGTATTATGTTTGTATTGTTTGTATTTAAAATAAAAAATTAAAAAAATATTTTCTCACTTCAAATAGACATAGGAAATCTTATTTTAATCTCTTAAATCGCTTGTAGTAAAGTTATTGGGTGCAGGTTATCTTGTTTTGAAATGCTTGAAGTGCTGTTAGTTACATGAAGCTAGTACAATTTGTTACTGTCATTGATTTTTAGAATGTAATCAAGGCATTTTTCATCCCTTTGCTTTAATATTTACACTGAATGTCTTGGAAACAAATCACGCCTGTTCAAGTAAATTCATCTGATTTGCTAAGAAAGTAATGTGGTGGATGAAACTGTATATTTGAAATTAATAAGTGAGAGACCTTGGGCTAAACTTAGTTGAACTAAGATTGAATGGTATTGATCAAACAGTATGAATGGAGAGAATGATTTTGAAAAGCTTGTGTATGATTAAATACTATTTAAACTGATTGATTCAGGGGAAATGTTAGCCCCTTAGCTATGAAACTGCCATAAGAAAAATGAAAAGGTTTGTCAATTGCTATGCAGATCTTTAGTGATTATTGTATGGAAGACTTCATGCATGAAGATTTCAGAAGTAAATACTGAGAATTTGACCAGCATGTCATTTTAAATTTATATAATGTCTATGAAATATGTAAGTAATATATATGTCAGTTTCTTAATTTTTTTGCTGTCGGGACCCCTTTTCACTTTTAAAAATTATGAAGGATTTCAAAAGAGCTTTTGCTTGTATGGGTTATATTTATCAACATTTACCATACTAAAATCAAAATTGAGCTAAAATATATAAAAATAATATATATAAAAAGCAATATTGAACCTTTAGCTATTAACATTAATACAATATTTTTGATAAAAATACTATAATAATAATGAGAAGAGTTTTAAATTTTTAAATTTTTATGGACATGTTCAATATCTGGCAAATAATTTTGATTTCCAGATTCCAGACAGGGTCTTGGGGAACCAACAGAGGTCCTCAAATTATACTTTACAAAATATTGTTGCTATGAACAATCTTATCTCATGCTGAAATAAACAGATTTGTAGGGTATTATTAAGATTATTATTAAGTAGGTAATGTATTGCATAGTTTTCGGACTTATACAGCGTCTAGATTTGATGAGTGTACCCTTCTGCCTATGGTGCATAGTGATATTAGCCTTGTTAGTAGTCTAGACAAGAAACATGTTCAGATGAATTAATTCTATTTCATTGTGTTAATAGAATCTTGAAGTCTGAAATATTTCTCCCTGTTGTCTTTACAGCCCAAAAAACTAGACAGAACTCCTTCTGAGATGTTTGTCATGTTGTAGACTAGGTTGGGTCTTATCCAACCATTCTGTTGGCTGGGCTTTCCTTCTGTCTCCCAAGATCATTCCAACATACAGTGCTATTACAGCTAACACTGATCTTTCATGATTAATGTTGCTATTCCTTTAAATAGTTTCAACAACATTTCATTGGAGTACATTCACTCAATAAATGGAGAAGGACCATTTTAATAACTTCTCTTTTTATTTTTATCTTGGACAATAATAACATTTCTTCCTGTTTTTCCATTTACTTAATATAAGCAATAATCATGTAAACTTTGCAAGAATATTTCAAAAATGGTTTCATATTGTGTGAGCTTTTGGACTGGCATATATAAAGAATACAGAAATAAAAATTGTTCAGTTAGAAATAAAATATATGATTTTCAAAAACATTCTATCAGAAAATATTCTCTGTATCTAGAATTACTTGGCAATACTTATTGCTTTAATATACTATACATGACTATTATTTAGTGTGAGTCTAAATGGCACTAACAAACAAATAATATTTTAAGTAATTGGTATTGTTGCTGTCATATGACTTGGAAACATATTTGAACAATGAAGGTGTAACATTTTAAATTTGTTTTATTGTATGTGAATGTATTATCATTGGCCACATTTCTGTCCAAGCACATTGTCAAACTTTTCAAAGTTTTTAATATTGTAATCAATGAAAAAACATCTAACTTAATATTATAGACCAGCAGTGTCAAATTTGATTTCATTGAGGGCTGGATCAATATTGTGGTTGTACTCTGGGGACTGGGGGTGGAGGAAGGGCTTGGCTGGAGTGGTTGTGGCCAACTGGGCATGGTCTGGGCTGTGGCCAGCTTGACATCACTCACATTGGGGGGTTGCCGGGCAGGGTTGGGGAAGGACTCCAGGGGTCCCCAGTGGGGCAGTGAGCAGGAGGCTTATCCAATGTGATGGGGTGAGGCAAGGCAGGGGGTGGGGCGGCTCCAGACAGAAACCATCAGCTATTGCATTCCCTTTGTGCACGAGGGCTGATAGTTTCTGGCCACAGCCTGTGAACCCCCCAGCTGGCAAACTGTGGCTCCAGATCCTGCTGCCATCACTGGGCTGGCTGTCCAAGCAGCAGGCATGGCAGCAGCATAAGCAGCAGGTGGAGGTGGGAGGGAGTCAAGTGATGCGGACTGCTGGATGCACTTATTCTTATTCTGGATGCACTTATTCACTGTTTTTGCTTGTAGTTGGAGAACAGGTTGCCACTGTCATCTTCTCATTGGTCCCCTCGCAGATCTTGCCCTTTGCCTACATGTGGAGTGTGTTCCCCTTGCATACCCAATGCACCTTGCCTCACTGCAGACTGCCACTACTACTGCTCGGCAGACCCACCCAGTACAAAGGAGGCAAAGCAGACAGCTAGAAAACCCAAGTAGATGTGGTAGAGCATGCCCAGGCCCAGAAAGCAAAAGGATGCCACTGTGAGCAGAGAAAGCTGGATTTCCATTGGCACCATGACTGCTCAGGCCCAGAAGAGATGTGGGAAGGCACATGATCCCAACTGGACCTCGGTAGCCATGAGGAATCTGGCTTTCTCTGCTAATGGTGGCATCCTTTTGCTTGCTGAGTCTATCTATGGTCTATCATCTGTACTTGGGCTTTCTAGCTGGCTGCTTCACCTCCATTTTGTTAGGTGGGTCTGGTGCTCTGGGGGGCAATGCCAGCAGCAGAATGCAGTCCCTGGGAACACCAGGCACTGTGTGCTCACCACCTCCTGTGCGCATGACATCCTGTGGTGGGGCCAAGGCAGAACCATGGATCTAAGACTGGCCATGTCTGGCCTGGATGGCCACCACCAGGGTGGAGATCAGTGACCTGGCTGTTTCTCAGGAGGTGCCATGGGCCAGATCTAACCACCTCATGAGCTGGATCTGGCCTGCGGGCCTTGAGTTTTATATTCCTATCATAGACGATCAACAATTTATAGCTCAGATTCACAGACCACATTTGGGACAATCCAAATAAGGCAGTTACATTGCATTTATAATTATAATTATATGTGATACCCAATCCTAGATATGATTTAAAGGACTACATGTCATGAAGATATTAACATGCTAAATCCCTGTGTAGTTTTTAAAAGTTCATTGTACTATGTGCAGTCAATATGACCATTCTGATGAAAAATGAAGGAAGCAAATTGTTTGGCTAAATACTGAACCACTGGACAAGACTCTGATCCTTAACAGGGATCTTCTTTTTATGTATAAAATACAAACAAAAATGTATGCATGTCAATCATTTTGCAAGTGCTAAATGGGGCAATAACTTAGACTCCATTAACCAAGCAAAAACTTACATGTGAAGATAACAAATGATTCTCATATATGTGATTTACTTTTCTTTATTCTTATTAGTATGGAAATTATGAAGTCTTGCATAAGTAGGCATTCCTTACTGGCCTCCAATTATAAATTATTCTAGTTCCATAGGTAGGGAAAATAATTTCATCTGTGTTGGTTAGCTTTCAAGAGACACAAGGGGCATACACAAATATTTATTCTGAATTGGATTAACATAATTTAGAATCATTTATATTAAAATATTAGTTCCTAAGGTAAATTTTCATCAGGTACTTGGATTTAATGTTTTCTTGAATACTCTTCAGAAAAATGTATTTATAAGGAATATTTTGCCAATTGTCAAAAAGGGAAGCTTTTTTGTAAATAAGAATTTTCACATGGAGGAATCAATTAATTGACAGTTACATCCTTTCACAAGATCATATTTCAAACATTTAGCATTTTTAAAGGTGACATAAATATTTATACTTTGTTGCTTTGAATACTTTTTATTTTGGAACTTGCTCTGATTATTTTTATGAACAATATGCAAATTCAATAAACAAAAGGAATAAAATGATATAATAAATCAGATGAATCAGAAGCAAGATTAGGTAGTCATCCTCTTTTAGGAGAGGGAAAGACAGTGGCTAGCCAAGAAACAGCAAAAATGGAAAAGCTGTAGGAGTTATCTGATGAAGCAGTGAAGTAGAAAAAATAGAATGATATGACAAAAGACATTATTGCCATGCCCCAGCATATAATTTGTGTATATATTATTGTATATAGCTAATTAAATACAATAGCTAATTTAATACAATAAGCTATTATCATTGGGAACTGTAGTCACATCACTCTATTGACAACTATATCAGCAAAAAAGCAATGGCACCTCACCTAATGCTGACATCTCAGAATTCAAATAGTGCTATCAGTTGATATCAGTCAGGGAGTGCATACCCTAGCCTAGCATATAATTTGTGTACATATTGTTGTTTCTCTCTAGCTTCATCTAGTGGCCCAGGACAAATATCAATCTGTATTGTTTAGAAGCTGACCCTGCCCCCTTTAAGAGTCATCTTCCCAGCAACCCTCACACTCAAAACAAGTGCGTCCTGGGAAGCAAGACTCCATTTCCTTTAGCATTCGGAAGGAAACAGAAGCACCAGGAAGAATCCAGCCTAATCTATGGTACATGTCCATCTCAGGAAAAAAATCTACATCCTATGCACATAGCATTGCTAGTGAGAGTTAGATTTATTTGTATTTGTTAATTGTTATGCTCACTAGCAACTCAACACTGCTTATTTTGCATTTGGGTTCTTATTGGATATATTTCTATTTTTCCCAGTTCCACTATCCTGTTTGTTTGATTCTGTGAATAAGAGGCTTGGAGGCGAGTAGTTCAGTGACAACAGCTCTTTATTAGACAGCACAAGCAA
>JAEANM010007530.1:0-17658 GCA_017656035.1 Myanophis thanlyinensis | reverse complement strand
TTGCACCCGAAAGGCCACAGGAAGCCAGTGCAGCTCGCGCAGGAAAGGTGTAACGTGGGAGCTCCTAGGAGCTCCCAAGATTACCTGCGCAGCCGCATTCTGGACCAACTGCAGCCTCTGGATGTATTTATTCACTCATTTATTTTGTCATGTTTATGTACTGTATATTGAAGGTGATGACCCTTTGAGAACCATATACAATGAAATTTCATTGTAATGTACGCCGATCAGTGTATGTTCAAAGCAACAATAAAGTTAGTCCAAGTCATATGTTCTGACAAACAAAATCAACTGAGAAACTAAATTCTCTTAATAATCACGTCACTCACTTAGCAACGGCGGACATTCCCTTAACAGCGGTGGGCAAGAAATGGGATAAAAACAATTGAAAAACAATGAGCAATTGTCTCACTGAGTGACATAAATGTCGTGCTCAGTTGTGGTCATCAGCAGAGAACTAACTGTACACACTCACGTTTGCAAGGAGAAGATGAACCCTAAGATATCAAAGATAAACGAAATGCAGAAATCATAGGCAACAGCAGTCATTACCCAGGCCAAACCATTCATCAGTTTCTGTGAGGTCTGTGTTGAAACTTCACAATTGTTTTGTAAATGGTGGCTGTCAAGGAAATAATGGTTGGAATGTTTTGTCTTTGTTTAATCCATGGAGTAGAGACCTAAAGGTCTTCATGACCTCCCCATCAGCTGTTTTGCAATGGCTGGGTGCCCTTCCTTTGCTCAAAGACAGCCGCTGAAGTTAGTTTCATGGCTTAAGGATTGATTAGTCGTCATCGGTGCAGAAGAAAAATAACTCAGAACATCAAAAGGTGGAGACATCCAAGAAGATAAGAGTTGGATACATTTACTTGTGGAAACTGAGGGGCATCAGATTAACAGATTAATAGAGTTGGAAGGAACCTTGTAGGTCATCTAGGCCAACCTTCCCCACCCAAGCAGGAGACCCTATACCCGTGGTGGCGAACCTATGGAACACGTGCCGAAAGCGGCATGCAAAACCATCCCGCAAGCCATGCGCACCCCTGCTGGCTCCTCGTTATGTTGTTGCACACCAGTGCGTGCCGTCCAGCTGGCTTTTGCGCATGTGGAAGCACCGAAACCCGGAAGCACAGGTTCCCAGCGCACATGCATGCTCTGAAAGCGGAACATCCAGTTTCTGGTGTGTGCATGCATGCCAGCCAATTTGAAACCATCCATTCTTCAGCACACAACCTTCCTTACGGTCCAACCCTCACAGTGGGGAAAACCATACCTTTGACTATACAAACCTTTCTTGCCAAGATGAAGTCTTTGCTTTTTAATAGTCTATCTAGGTTTGCCATAGCTAAGGATGGGATGGGAAAGCAAAATTAGACACAGAGTTTATGCTGTTGACTGCCATGTGTTTTTGTATCTTCATAGTGCATGAACCTCTTCTGTGCAGGATTATTATGGGATTGTTGATGATTACGCTATCAGTGCTGAAATCCAATACACTTGGAAGGAGCTACGTAGGTTAGGAGGCTGGGCTTTATAGGAAGTTGTTTTCTTAGGTCAAACTGTCTGCCTATCTAGCAATTCTACGTTTCCTTCTATTGCCCCCTCTCCCCCCCTGTAGGGTAAAAGAAATTGCAAGCTGACTTTGGCACACCATTAGCTGTAAAGTGAAAGATCTACTACTTCCTGCAGGCTATCATTTAATTCCTTCATTTATTGTTCTAGCAGCAAATTGGTGTTCAATAATTGGCTTTAACCATAAATGGTCCCAGGTCAGAGTTTGGCCTTTTCTGAGCAACTGAATCATTTGGTATTATCCATCTGTCTTCCTAAACTCTGCCATCTTCCCATCTGCCACTGCAAATATTCCTCTTAGAGTTATTCTCTCCCAGCAGTTCACTTCTTCAAAGAAACATTTTGGATTAGCCTCTGCTGAGTTGAATGATTTTGTTTGGAGAAGAACAACTTTTTTTTTAAAGTTCCCGCCAATCTATCTGGAGTTCCCTGGCATTGCCATCTTTTGTTCCCTGGGGATTCTCAAATGTGGTCACAGCTTGCATTCTGGATATCAATTAGATTGCCAACATTGCACACAAAGTAGACGGTAGATGTTAATATGACTGAGCCCCATGAATTGAGACCAGACCAGACCAGACCAAAATACAGCAGCAGATGCCTGTTCCTTATCAAGGGGTTCAACAGATTCAGAATTAAGCATGCTGATTTGATATCTCAATCTAAGGTATGGAAAATCTGTTGTGTTCTGTGCATGCGCGGGCAGAGTTCCCCCCCCCCAGTCCACCCGCGCGAACTCTTGAACCAGCAGCTGATTGGCTGCCGGGCTGGAGAGTCCCAATTGACTGGGACGCTCCAGCCAATGAGAGAGCTGACAGGCAGAGCCGCGGCAAGATACAAAACCCGCGGCCCACCTGGAAGCTTGGCTAAGAAGAATGCATCGTGAGTTTTACTCGCGGTTTTTGAAATAAAGAGCACCCTCGCGGTCATCCAAACAACCCCGTGTCTAGCGTATTTTTTATCGCAAAAAGATGGGGTTTTTGGCTACAACAAAATCAGATTGGATATGTCTCTCTCTACTTCTTAAATCGATTACATCTGATGAATCTCTAATCATTCCATGTCTAGCTCAGTGCAGTGACTACATTTATGTAGAGGAGTCATTCAAAATAGATGCAGTAGTTGGAAACATCCCAGATTAGAGAAGTTCTGTAGTTCACTGATGCAACATCTGCTTTATGGGTAGAAGATCTACCTTCTCAGCACTTCCAGATGATAAATGGGTTAAAACAATAGGAATCTTTTTTTTTAATGATAGGATTGTTTGTAAGTTTGGGACAGCTACTTTCTGGCAGAGTAGCCTCAACTATAAATCCATGATGTACAGGAAGTTCTCTGAAGCCACCTCAGAACCTAGCTCCAAGCAAATCATGTGATCCTGAGATGAGATCCGTGATCTCTATTTATGATGGCATTGACCCAAACCAACCAAAGCAGATTAAAAGCACCTCTAGTCATCATAATTTCAATGTCTCCAATGACCAGTCAGATGTAGCACCATTTCCAAATACCGTAGCTGCCATTTTAGAAAGAGTGCAACAGAATCAAGACCAACTGAATACTACCAAATGGTCTGGTAGGTTTCCTAATACCATTTTGCTACAGTACATGCCCATGGATGTTTATTTTCATCCATTCAAAACATCGTGAATTCTTTCAACTCCTTTGTCTCAAAGATGCTTTTTTCAAAAGGCAACTGGGCTTTGAAGATATTTTGCTTATCATCCAAGAAGCTTCTTCAATTCAGCTTCAGCGTCTTGGACAAGACGTCTTCAAGCAAAACAAAGAAAGTCCAGTTGCCTTTTTAAAAAACAGCTTTGGATACCACCATGATCTGGATGACTGAGAAACTCCAGACACTCCTTCAACTCCTTTGAAATTTCTACTAACTAACAATACATTTTAGAAAAGTGTGATCAACCTGCTCAAATTTGAGATGTTTCTGCCCACTGATCTGAAGTTTGATTTTTAAAGGACAGGATGCAGCCTCAAAGGCAATGACTAAGAAATGGAATTATAGTTTTCCAATCCTTGCATTTCCATGTAGATACTTTGTCTTCAAACCACAAGCTAGAGAGAAAACCATCCCAAAATCTTATCTTCTCAGTATTAGAAGCTACTGAAGATTTAACAGAATAAGAAGGTTGGAAGAGTCCAATCCATTGTTCAAGCAGGAAATCCTATAGTATACCATGTGAGACAAATGATTGCCCATTCTCTTCTTAAAAACCTCCAATTTTGAAGCATCCCTACCTCTGGAAGCAAGTTGTTCCACTGATTGATTGTTCTAACTGATAGGATTTATAATTTTTCTAACTATCAGGACTCATAAGAGTGCAAAATAGTGCAAAGAAGAAGACACTTTAAAAGTTCCTCCTTTTTCATCCAACCAGATGAGAATTGGTAGAAATCTACAAATCATGTATTTGCCACAATGGAGAATTCTAATCTCCCCAAAGTTATTGAATTATAAAGTGTTTGGCTTTCGTGATGCTACAGTGAGGAAAGTTAATGAATTAGATCAGTGTTTCTCAATCTTGGCAACTTTAAGATGTTTGGACTTCAACTCCCAGAATTCCCCAGCCAGCAAACCTGGCTGGGGAATTCTGGGAGTTGAAGTCCTAGCATCTTAAAGTTGCCAAGGTTGAGAAACACCGAATTAGATGAAGAAGGAATTGTGAAAGAGCTACTGCTGGCACAAAAATGGTGACATGAATAAGGAGACTTTTGTGATTCTTTAGAGCAGAAAGTACAGGCAGTTCTTGACTTATGACCACAACTGAGCCCAAAATTTCTGTTCTTAAGCGAGACAGTTGTTGAGTGACTTTTGCTCCATTCTCTGATCTTCCTTGCCACTGTTGTTAAGTGAATCACTGCAGTTGTTAAGTTAGTAACGTGCTTGTTAAGTGAATCTGGCTTCTTCATGGATTTTGCTGGTCAGACATTTGCTAAAGTTGACCACATGACACCAGGACACTACAACCATCCGTCGTCAATATGAGTCAGTTGCCAAATGTCTGAATTTTGATCACTTGACCATGGGAATGTTGCAGTCATAAGTGTGAAAAATCGGCATCTTTTTTCAGAGCTTCATACTTTGTACTTTGTACTTTTTTCTGTAATTCTGAACGGTCACTAAATGAATTTCTGACAGTCAAGGACTACCTGTATGCCACCTGTATGTAGCCTGACATAACACATCTCACACAGAAGACTGGAGCATTCAGAGGGATCTATTTCATTGCTTGTGTGTTGAGCTTGTGCTCTTCAGAATGGGGCTAAGTCCATAAGAGGAGTTGAGTCAGAGCAGAGAGCAATATTTCTGAGCAGATGACTACAAGGGAAGGGGAAAATATTTTGTCATTCTGACTAAACCAGTGGCTTTCAGGGGAGGAAACACTGTCACCAATGGAGACAGGTTCCAAAAGAAGATGTGTGTTAATTTGTTCTCTTGTCATGAGAAGCCTGAGGTAAATATCATGAAAGAAGATGAAACCAGCTGGAACACGTTGCTGAGGGAGAGCAGATGGGTTTAATATAAACACACAAAAAGTGAAAGCAAGGCAAGTGACTGATTTCCGCTTCCCATATTGAGCATGGACCGCACACAATAAATAGTAAATGGTAAACAAAGAGATGTGAGTCACGCAGGAGGAACAAGCTCAAGAGTTGTCCTATCCACTTGTCACTGGTCTTCTAAAATGATGAAACAGGATGGGACTTGCCTAGGTCCACAATTTTTTAAAAATGTTCTGGAGAAGAATGGCTGTTCAGAAACAAAACAATCATTGCTTGTCTCCCTGGAAGTAGCAATCTACCATCTGGTAGGTATCTGGTTGGTGACATGGGACAATACACAGGCTTCTTCTCCAACAACAAAAAAGTGGTTTTCTCTACTTTTGGCTCTGGCCTTCCTTACTGTTGATTTCAACTTCATCCACAACTTCATAACCTATAGGAAATTAACCTTAAGGAAATGAGAACTTTCTCCCCCCCCCCCCCCAAAAAAAAAGATAAGAAAGTGTTGGAAGAAATGTCCATCTGGGTTCAGTTTCAAGCGGGGATAAAGATACTGGAAACATGGAGGCTATTTAGAAAGATGGTTTATTGGTGAACAGGCCCACATGGTTTGAGGTCCTGGGCAAAAAGGCATGCAAGTGAGAGAGAGGGATAGATTTATACCCTCTCTTGGGCTATAGCCTTACTTCCTGTTCCTGTGGCAAGAGCAAGTATCCTGATTGGTTGCCTACTCCCATGTGGCCATGGGTCATGATTCAAATTTGGTTGAAGCTTTTGGGCTTTGTTTGTGCCTTGTGGTGAGCTGGGTAATCCCATCATGTCCTGGGGGTGAAGGTCTTTTGTGTTGTAAATAAAGCTGGCTCAGTCTTTTGTCCTGCAGATAGGTTGGCACCAAAATAGCTGCTGGGGCTATTAGTAAAGGTGGAGGGCTATTTTCCAAGACCAATGTTTCTCCTTTAGGGAAATATATTAATACCTAATTAATATTTGATACCTAATACCTAATTGCTTTTGAATGTTTATTAGATATATAATCAGAATCATTTGTTAGTGATGGTATAGATTTTCAAGACATGAAGAACTATACCTTGGAAATGGAAGCTGGACCACATATGATAAATATTGTGGAAAACATTGTACTTGTACAAGTAAAATGAAAGCTAGTTACTAACATATTTGTTGGTAAAGAATGCTTATTTAACTCAAATTTTGGAAATGAGGAATTGTGCAAAAGTGCGTTTCTTACACAACAAGTCTAAGAAGACCATTAAACCAACTTCATATATTGATTAACAGCTTTCTGGAAGATTCAATGTCTATGAAATATATTCTGCCTTTTTAATATTTCCTATAATATTTCATTTTCCTAGGAGAAGGGTGGGTGTGAACTTCCTACAAAAGCTTATAGAACATGGCTTCTGGAATTCTTTCCAGCCACTAAATAAAAAATCTATTATACTTGGATTGCTTTTTCTCTGGAAATCCCAGCTAGATCCAGCCCATTTTCTAACTTGCTTTCTCATTGTTCTCTACTACTTATCAACTGGGACTGTTCAGTTCGGTTTTCAGAGAGAGATTGTGCTGATGGCCAGACTTACTGAACCTCAACCTTCTTCAGATAATTGGTTGAATTAAATTAAGTTGGGCTGGAAGGAATAATAAGGTAGACCAAATGTCAGTGAAGATTCTCAGTCATCCAGGTAGAGTTGTCTGGCAGTCAAGTCAAGGCAAGTAGACTTCTTTTCTTTTTGGGTTTGAAGTATTCTTCGATACTGCTTATCGAAGTAGATAAGACTGAAGAAGCTACTTGGATAAGCAGTGAAAAGTTTCAGACAAAAAAAAAAGAGAAAACAAGTCCAGTTGCCATGACTCAGCTGCCAGACAAGGTAGACAAAGCTTACAGAAATTCTGGAATTCTATCCAACCCTTTTACCAGCAATGAAGGCGGCAACAGAATTGTCTTCTGTGCATTGAAATAGCATCTTTGGGTATCTTTCTCCACTCCCTTTTGTATGTGGCAGCACGATATGTAAATGTGTGGTGGAAAGCTGTGGGTCACATGATCAGAAGATACAGAAGCTTAGAATGGTGCAGTCACTAACATTCTGAGCCATTGCCCACCATCTCGGACATCAGGATGCATTGATGGGTATCTGTTTCCTAGAATACTTTTCTCTGCAACTCTTGGTCACATCAGGAGCCATTTTCAACCTTGATCTTTCTTTTGCTTTCTCCTCCCACCAGAGGTGAAATTCAGCAGGTTCTAGCAGGTTCACTAGAACCAGTAGTAAATTTTCTAAGCAGTTCGGAGAACTGATTGTTAGAAGAAATCTCCTTCTGTTTTTTTCCATTTTACAGGGTTAATCCTGTAAGGAAGGAAGGAAAAAACATTCTGGTGTTGTTTCTAGCCTAATCTTTATCGCCCTGCTTACAGAAACTGCCCTCCCAGTCACATGACCTCCCAGCCACACCCACCAAGCCACGCCCACAGAACCGGTAGAAAAAGAACTTGAATTCCACCACTGGTTCACTTAGTTAATGTTCTAGCACTGAAAAAAATGACTTACAATTAGTTCTTGACTCTGAAACCAGTGCAGCATCCCCATGGTCATGTGGTCAAAGTTCAGGTGTTTGGCCACTGGTATGTTGCCCTTTATGACTGTTGTGGCATGCCAGCTGCCAACGGAGCTGGTGGTAGACTCGGACAGTGAAGAGGTTGGGGGAGGACCTTGGGCCAGTCCTGGAGTCGGGGGAAGGCTCTGATGGGTGCTCTGCATGGGAGGCAGAGATGGAGCCAGGGCCATCTGACAGTTATCAGTTGCCTTTGGAGTCAGATATCAGTGGGGAAGAAGAGCAGCTGGAGCCTGTTCCAGCAGAAGCTGTCAGGAGAAGGGAACAACTAAGAAGCAGGGGTCAACTCAGAAGTAAAGGCACAAAGTGGGTGCTGAATGGCCTCTCCCATGGGGAATAAATAGGAGCAAAAGGGGAGTGGTGTTTGTAGGAGACAATTAGTTTGTTCATTATTGTGAAGGTTTGCTTATCTGAGTTCATGCCATACAGAGACTCCTTGCCGAGTATTTAGACTGGAAACTCAGCTGGGCAACTATCCAAGGATTGATAAGGTCTGTTTTTATAATAAAACCCTGAAAGGTTTACAGCCAGGTGTTTTCTGGATGTGAATGAGAATAATTCACAGTAACCAAATAAAAAGGGGGTTTTTTTGGGGACCAAAAGTCTGTTCTGTGCTTCTGTTAAGCCTGGGTCAGAACAATGACATTGACAGCATCCTGAGGTCATGTGATTGTTATTTCTTATCTTTCCAGCTGGTTTCAGGCAAACAAAGTCAATGGGGAAGCCAAATTCGCTTAACGACTACATGATTCACTTTCAAATTCTGGTCCCGGTTGTGATTGTAACTGGACAACTACCTGTAATATCATCATGTAAAATGAGTATGAGGTTTGGTGCCTGTTTATGCTGTAGTTTGCCCTGCCAGTTATGATGGGGGTGTGGTTTTTTTTGTCTCCTTGGTAGTTCCTTCACTAAAGTATTGTTTTCTGCTTGTTTATCTGGTGTTAATCCCTACTTATCTCTTGGCTGCTGGAGAGGAAGTGTTCTGGTCTTTTTGCTTACTTTTTAGCTGTTTTATTGTCTTTTTTTGAATGGCATATAACTGTGTTGCTTTCCTATGCATTTATTGATGGCTGATTTGCCAAGCTTCCAGGAATTCCCTGGTGTTTTGGATTTAGCTTGGTCTAGGATGCTTCTAGTTTCCCAGCGGTAGTTAAATCTATCCATGTGTTGTGAGATTAATGAGTTTTTATCCTGCCTTCTGACTGTTTGTTGGAGTTCATGGATAACCTCTGCTAGTTTTCTACTTATTTGTCCTACAAAGTGGCTATAGTAGTCCTTATACTGATAATGCAGTTGACTCCAAAATGGCCCATCTCTAGACAAAGCAGCCAAAGGGACTTTAATTCAAAGCAGAAGAAAAAAAAAGAAAATAGTAAGAAAGAAGATAGTACTTTTACAGAATAAAGAATTACTTTGGAGGTCTTCTAGTCCAACCCCCTGCTCGGGCAATTCTGTACCATTCTTAACAAATTGCTGCCCCATCCAGAGGTGAAATTCAGCAGGTTTTAGCAGGTTCGCTAGAACCAGTAGTAAATTTTCTAAGCAGTTCGGAGAACCGGTTGTTAGAAGAAATCTCCTTCTGTTTTTTTCCATTTTACAGGGTTAATCCTGTAAGGAAGGCAGGAAAGAAACATTCTGGTGTTGTTTTTAGCCTAATCTTTATTGCCCTGCTTACAGAAACTGCCCACCCAGTCACATGACCCCCCCAGCCACAATCACCAAGCCACGCCCACAGAACTGGTAGTAAAAAGAATTGAATCCCATCACTGGTCCAATCACTTAAAATCTTCCAGTAATAGAGCACCCACAACTTCTGGAAACCAACCATTCCACTGATTATTTTTTTCTCACGGTCACTTAAACTTAAACTATTTCTCCTGAACTATTTTTGTCCCTCTAAAGATGAGAGCAATAACCTCTGAATTTCAGAGCTGTGAACCCATCTGATAGCAGTCGGCAAGATGTTTTGTGTTCCCAGCTCCAGAGGCAAGAGAATGCTGATCGTGTGTATAGAAATGTGCTCTCTAAAGGATGATGATAATGACAGCATCCCAGGAATGTCTTAGGGGAGATAACTAAGTCAAAATGGCCCTCAGAGCTTCACAACTGAAACCTGAGTCCCCTCTCTATGACTAGGAACCAGGCTTTGATTGTCCTTTTGAGACTTGCCATCTTGACTTATTTGGCCCTGAAGCGATTGGGGAGTCATTTGTCCAATTTGATATAGGACGCGGGTATTGAACTCGATCACGTCACATGACGTATCGCGATGTATCGTGATATTTTTTGCCTTTGTGGAGCTGTGGTGGCAGTGGTGGAATCCAACCAGTTTTGCTACCGGTTCAGTGCGTGGCTTCTAAACAGCTTCATTTTGCTTATCGGAGGCAAGGTGATTGGGAAGGTTGCAATTAAGGTGAGTAAAATGGGAAAAAATTGAAGGGGATATAAAGTAAGAAACAGCAGGGGCAGGTGGGAGGGCCCAAACATCATCAAGGGCAGGTGGGCGGGGCCAAACACTACTGGATCAGTAGAACCGGTGTAACCAGGCTGCATTTCCCCACTGAGGGGTGGGTGTGGCCGGGGTGTGATACATCTAGCCAGTGTGACACCCCTGGTATAGGATATCCTGCTTTAGCACAAATTGGACTAGGAGACCTACAAGGTCCCTCCCAATTCTGTTTTTCTGTATTCTCTATCTCCTTCTTCTCATCATCCCCATCATCTACTTGTATGTCACCATACCTTCCCATTCACCTGATCTGAACAGAAACAGATTAGCACTTAGCAATAACACTTAGACTTATATACTGCTTTGTAGTGCTTTACAGCCCTTTCTAAGTGGTTTACAGAGTCAGCATATTGACCCTAAGAATCTGGGTCCTCATTTTACTGACCTCAGAAGGATGGAAGGCTGAGTCAACCTTGAACCATTCAGAATTGAACTCCTGGCAGTGAGCAGTGAATTAGCCTGCAGTACTGCCTTCTAGCCACTGAGCTACCACGGATCTTAGGCGAAACCTGGTTCAATAGCAGTAACTGTGAGAGGGATCTTGGAATCCTGGTAGACAATCACTTAAATAGGAGCCAGCAGTGTGTGTGTGTGTGTCAGCAGCCAAAAAAGCCAATGCAATCCTAGGCTGCATTAACCGAGGTATAGAATCAAGAGCACGTGAAGTACAAATCCCGCTTTATAAAGCCTTAGCGAGACCACACTTAGAATACTGCATCCAGTTTTGGTCACCATATCACAAAAAAGATGTTGAGACTCTGGGAAGAGTGCAAAGAAGAGCAACAAGAATGATTAGGGGCATTGATGGAATTCAAATTTTTTTTCTACCGGTTCTGTGGGTGTGGCTTGGTGGGCGTGTCTGGAGGGGTCATGTGACTGGGTGGGCAGTTTCTGCAAGCAGGGCAATAAAGATTGGGCTAGAAACAACACCAAGAGGTTTCTTTCCTGCCTTCCTGACAGGATTAACCCTGGAAAGTGGGAAAAAAAACCCAAAAGGAGATTTCTTCTAACAACCGGTTCTCCAAACTGCTTAGAAAATTTACTACTGGTTCTAGCGAACCTGCTAGAACCTGCTGCATTTCACTTCTGATTAGGGGGCTGGAGGCTAAAATTGCAGGATATATCTAGTCTAAAGAAGAGTAGGACTAGGGCAGTGGTAGAATCCAACCAGTTTTGATACCAGTTCGGTGTGTGCACACTTTGCTGCCATGTGACTTCTAAATTGCATGTATTTTCTTACTGGAGGCTGCCTGGGTGATTGGGAAGGCTGTGGAGGCTTTCGGGTGAGTAGAAAAGAAGGGGATAAAGGACAGAAAAGATCAGGGGCAGGTGGATGGGCCCAAACTTCATCAGGGGTGGCTGGGCAGGGCCAAACGTCATCGCTGCTACCGGTTCAGTAGAACTGGTGTGACCAGGCTGTCTTTCACCACTGGACTAGGGTGATATGATAGCAGTGTCCCAGTAGTTGAGAAGCTGCTACAAAGAAGAGGAGAAAAGCAACCTAGACCTAAGGAGAAATTTCCTTCTAGTGAGAACAATCGATCAGTGGAACTGGTTTGCCTTCAGAAGTTGTGGGTGCTTCATCACTGAAGATTTTTAAGAAAAGATTGGACAGCCATATGTCTGGAATCGTATAGGGTTTCCTACTTGAGCAGGGGGTTGGACTAGAAGACCTCCAAGGGACCTTTCCAACTCTGTTATTCTGTTATCTGCAGGACCTAGGAGCACAAGCTTTTCTCCCAGTGCCCACCTTCTGGAATTATCATCCCCCTTGAGGTCAGATGGGACTCAAACTTGTTGTGAGAAGTGATAACAATTAACCAATGGATTGGCTTGCCCTTAGAAGTTGTGGATCCTCTTAGTTGTAGTTGCCCTTAGAAGTTGTGGATCCTCTTAGTTGTAGTTGTCCTTAGAAGTTGTGGATGCTCCATCACTAGAGCCACTTGATGACTTCCAGAATCCCTTCCAACTTTCTTATTTGGTTATTCATTCACTTACCCGCCCAACACTTTGGTCTAATCCTGCATCTATTCCTTTTTGGGGGGAAAAGAAAGCCACAAGCCACTAAGAGAGAACTCTACGGTTGCTCCCACTTACCGTATTAGCAGAATAATATTAAAATAGACCATCTCAAAATAGACTATTAGCCCTGCTGGATATAACCCTTACCCAACCGGCAGCGAATTCTGCAGGACAGAGGTGACAAAAATGTGATTTATCTTCCTGCTTGCCTGCATAGATAGACACATTCACATGAATACTCATTGCCGGCATTCTAATTTGGACATGTTTGGCTGATTGCCATCCGCTCACACATTCAAGTTATGATTAATATTTCAGGTCAACATGCCCAGTCCATTTCTGAAAAGGCATATGTTCATAAACAGACGCCTGCGTTTGCGTTCCTTTATAGGAGTGGTAAAGTATTCACCTGACAGTTAGTAGTAGACTATTAAGAGCAGTTTACTAATAGCAGACTATTTCTCCAGCGGAGGAAAAAAGCATGGTTTCCTCAAACAAAGGTTATCTCTTGATCAACTCCCTTCTCCTGTTTCATTGACTTGGAGGAATTAAGAACAGGTGAAGGAAGGTCTGAAAGTTTACTGATAATATCAAAACACACCAACAAATGCAAAATAAAAATAAAAATGTAGTTGTCGGTTTCTTTAACGACAGCTCTGTTTTCATCTAATTTGGCCAGAGTCAAAACACAGGTCTTGCCAAGTGTAGCAGCCTGGCCCAGTTAAAACAGTCATTAAAATGACTTTGTTTGAACTGCAAACTGGAACGTGGAGAAACGACGGTGCCCTAGAATTATCTCTCTATCATTTCGGCTTGTCCTCTGTCATGGTATTTTAACAGCATACAGTAAAATCTCTATAGTCAATTTACTGTATGAAATTTGATCCCATTTTTGGACTGCTCTGGAGATCTCTGTAAATTGCATTCTGCAACTTCTGCAAATGGTTGGAGATTGGACAAATGGAAGGGTCGTTGTTGTTAGTTGCGAAGTCATGTCCAACCCACCGTGACCCCATGGGCAACGTCCCTCCAGGCCTTCCTGTCCTCTACCATCCCCCAGAGTCCATTTAAGCTCACACCAACTGCTTCAATGACTCCATTCAGCCACCTCATTCTCTGCCTTCCCCTTCTTCTTTTGCCCTCCATCGTTCCCAGCACTAGGCTCTGTCTTCTCCAGGGAGTCCTTCCTTCTCATTAGGTGACCAAAGTATTTGAGTTTCATCTTCAGGATCTGGCCTTCTAAAGAGCAGTCAGGGTTGATCTCCTCTAGGACTGACTTGCTTGATCGCCTTGAAGTCCAAGGGACTCGCTTCTCCAGCACCAGACTTCAAAGGCCTCCATTCTTTGGCGCTCAGCCTTCCTTATGGTCCAACTTTCACAGCCATCCATTGCAACTGGGAAAACCATAGTCTTGACTATACATACTTTTGCTGGCAGGGTGATGTCTCTGCTTTTTAGTATGCTGTCTAGCTTTGCCATGGCTTTCCTCCCAAGGAGCAAGCGCTTTTTAATTTCTTGGCTGTAGACCCCATCTGCGGTGATCTTGGAGCCCAGGAAAATAAAATCTGCTACTACCTCCATTTCTTCCCCATCTATTTGCCATGAATTGAGAGAGCCAGGTACTATGATCTTACTTTTCTTAATGAAAGGGTGTACACAGAAAGAAACAAACATCTAGTGATGTTATCTTTGTCACAGTCTTTGCATTCATCTTTACTCAGGATACTGATGATATGAGGTGGAATAGAATGTCTAATATTCAACAATGTTTGGACAAAAATGGGTTTACCAGCAGAAGCATGCAAAGACATCTTGGTATAGTGGTTAAAGCGACAGGTTAGAAATTGAGAGACCCTGAGTTCTGGTCCCACCAGAGGTGAAATTCAACCAGTTTGCAAATCTCCTTTTGTTTTTTGTTTTTTCCCACTTTGCAGGGTAAAATTAAAATTATCCAGTAAAAAATTAACTTTACAGGATTAATCCTGTAAATAAAGCAGTTGTTTCTAGCCTAATCTTTATTGCCTTGCTCACAGAAACTGCCTCTCCCCTTATTACATTATAACTTTGGTGAAGTTTAATTCTGTGCTTGGTGATGTTTAATCCTAAGGCTATGCCCACAGAACTGGTAGTAAAAAAAAAAAGAATTTCACCACTGGGTCCCACCTTAGACACAAAGCCAGCTGGCTGTCCTTGGGCTATTCACTTTTTCTCTCAACCCTAGGAAGACGATAATGGCAAAACACTTCCAACATTATAAAATGTTTTCTTGTTCATTTAAAATCTTGTTGAAATGCTGTTGCCCAGAAGTTTTTACAGTGACTTCTTGTCTTGTCAGCCTCCTCAAACTTCCTGATCTCGATGACAGTAATTCTAATCACCCTATGTAGAATTTGGCAGGCCGATTATTACAGGAAACTCTTGAAGCTGATAACATGCATTGCTTTACCAAAATGTTTCTCACGTTTGGCATTTTAAAGATGCGTGGACTTCAAAAAGAATTCCCAAGCCAGCATGCTGCCTCTTAAAATTGACAAGGTTGGGAAATTCTGTTTTACCAAATAGTGACCTTGACTTATATGGTAATGCTTAAATATTAAAGCTTGTTTTTTTTTCCTTGAGGATTAGCAGAATATTTATTTATGTAATTTACAAGATGTTCAATTTGGAAAGGCTTGTATCAGCTACCTGTATCATATTATGGCCGTTAAGTTAACTACTTGCACCATAGTAAAAATAAATAAATAAACCTTACAGATAAAATCAGTGTGGAATTATATTTGATGGGGGCACTAAACAGAGGCTGGACTGTTGTCTATTGGGCATATAATACTATTGATTTCCTGTGTTGGGCAGGAGTTAAAGTAGACGATCTCTACAAATCCTTCCATTCTGTAATTCTATGAAGTTTCCACTGATTGGATAACAATGATTTTACAATTTTATAATTGATTGTATTGCAATAATTAACGCATGGACCACGGTTTTATAGAAAGTCAGTAGCAGGAAAATAATTGGAAATGTTGAATCTGTCCCAAATAATGCATATACTTAAATAATTTCTCCCTAAATTTCCCTTTTCAAAGGCCATTATTAAAAACCAATATAAAATGGCAACAATAGAGAACAATATTTTATTTGGAGTAGCAAATGGTGGAAGATGGCTGAAGGTAGCTATTAATAAAATTCTGATCAATTTCAGAAATCATCCAAAATTCAGTGACCCTTCTGCCCCAATTGGCTTTCTCGTAAACCCTAATTTCTATCAGTATTTTTAGACCTTTTACAGTGACTCAATCTTTACGAACTGACACAAATGAGATTTCGGGGAAGCTCATAGCTGGCCTAATATTACTTAATTCATATATTTACTTTTAGAAATAAGATTGGAAGAAAACAGAGGAAATACCTCGAATGATATCCTGCCTTATCTTAAATGCATGATTACTAAAACCAGGAAATACTTCTTGTTCCACGGTTTCAATTTTTTTTATAGAGTCTGTCCACTCATTAAGGGTTCATTTATTATCTTCTTAAGGACAGAGTTTAATTTTTAAAATAATAGTAAAAACTTTGGCAATGAATCCAGTTTACTGTGCTACATAATTGGCTGTAGTGAATGTAGAATAATAATAATAGAGTTGGAATTAATCAGTGGAACGACTTGCCTTCAGAAATTGTGGGTGCTCCATCATTGGAGGTTTTCAAGAAGAGACTGGGCAGCCACTTGTCTGGAATGATATAGAGCCGTGATGGCAAACCTATGGCACCGGTGCCACAGGTGGCATGCAGAGCCATCTTGCTGGGCACACAAGCTGTTGACCAGTTTACCTCCAGCTGAGCATGCACATGCGAATGCGCATGCACGCATGTGCAATTGCAAAGAGCCAGCTGGTCTTCGGGCTTCCTCTGTGTATGCGTGCGATTGCAGCAGGAAATCCAGCTGGTCTTCAGAGCTCTCCTGCGCATGCACACACAATTGCTCAGGTGTGTGTGAGTGCCTGCATGTAGCATGCATGCATTGCATGTGCAAAAGCTGCATGCATGCACAGATGGTGTGGTTGCACATGCAGCACACATGGAGGAGCCACATGCAAGTGCGGATGGCATGCGCAAAGCACGTACTTTTCAGCACTCAGTAAGTAAAAGGCTCGCCACCACTGATATAGAGTCTCATCCTTGAGCAGGAGATTGGACTAGAAGACCACCAAGGTCCCATCCAATTCTGTTATTCTGTTAGTATTTTTATATACATTGCAAAATTCAATTTTGGAATGCACAACAGTGAGATATGATGCCTGCTGCCATCTTGACTGACTTTAAAAATAGTTGGACCAATTTAGGGAAGTCAAGGGGATTAATGGCTATTAGCCTTGATGGTGTGTGATTGCCTGTTATCGGCTGTTGGGAGACAAGTGGGCTTCCTTGTGCAGATGGCTGGGCATTGGGAGAACGACTGCTGGTAGATGGGCCAAGAGTCCCATCCAGCAGGACAGTGCTTATATTTTTATTAGAGAACCTTGGAAAGCACTGGACTATACTCCCTTAGTGGCGTACCATATTGGGCTATATGGGTGAGAAGTTTTACTCACTTTACCTAGAAATGGTAACACATGAATTTAGGACTTTCCAAACAAGCCAGAGGTGAAATTCAGCCTGTTCCCACCAGTTTTATAGAATGGATTATTAGAAGAAATCTCCTTTTGTTTTGTTTTTTTCCCCACTTTGCAGGGTTAATCCTGTAAAAAATTAACTTGATGGGGTTAATCCTGTAAATAAGGCAGTTGTTTCTAGCCTAATCTTTATTGCTTGCTCACAGAAACTGCCTCTCCCCTCATTACATTGTAACTTTGGTGAAGTTTAATTCTGTGCTTGGTGATGTTTAATCCTGTGGCCACGCCCACAGAACCGGTAATAAAAAAAATTGAATTTCACCACTGAAACAAGCTTTATTTATTTATCCAGCTTGTACACCAACAATCATGCCAAAGTCAACTCTTATGAATGAGCTCTACTCACCATATACTCTCTCCTAGTCAAAAGTAACTTCATCGAACTAAATATCTTGCTGATATTCTCATCCACGATGAAAGAGACAATTGAAGAAACAAGAACAATGGATGGAAACTAATCAAAGAGAGAAGCAACCTGGAATTAAGGAAAAACTTCCCAATAGTGGTGACAATTAACCAGTAGAATAGCTTGTCTTCAAAAGTTGTGGGTGCTCTATCACTGGAGGCTTTTATGAAGAGACTGGACAGCCATCTGTCTGAAATGGTATAGGGTCTTCTTCTTGCAGGGGGCTGGATTAGAAGACCACTAAGATCCTTTCCAGATTCTATTCTATTCTATTCTATTCTATTCTATTCTATTCTATTCTATTCTATTCTATTCTATTCTATTCT